>JAQGCM010002179.1:0-12006 GCA_034699705.1 Hymenaphorura dentifera
GGGGGGAGAAGAAGAAGTTGTTGACTTTTTCCAAAGTGATATATTCAAGTTTTCCAACTCCAGTTGTGAACTAACTGCGAGCTATTACTCGGTTTACCATACAGGGCAGGGCAGGCACGATACGGCACGGCACGGGAACCTTGTTCTGCATTCTGCCCCGTCTGGTTCCGAATTCCAAAGCTTAATCCCAGAGCCAAGATCCAGACTCCAGAAGCGTCTTCCAGAATAAAATTGCTCAGCTTTTCATCCTCGATTTAACCTTGTTGTGCGTGTAGAATAGCGCCAAGAATGGCTGAGTTAGATACAACAGAAGAGTAGCAAGTAGCATGTGAGTGAGTTGAGTTGAAGAACTTTTTTATAAAGTAAAAGTATCTTGGCTTGGCTAAATTCTCTCCAAAAAAGAAATCTAAATTCTGTGTGTGTACAAAGCAAAATGAAGTAGCAGAGTTCACAGTAATCTCAAACATGTGCACTTTGTGCACTCCCCCTTATTGTAATATTGTAATGTCGTCCCTAATGTCTACAAGGACCCCAAAACCCATGACTTGACTGTGTAATTAATTAGTTGACTCCGCTGTTCTCAATTATTATTAATGGGGTTCCCCTCCGGAGTGAGCAATCTAATTGCCTCAATTCAATTCATGTTTGACCTTTGTAAATAGACGACGACTGCTGAAATTCAATTCTTACCCCTTAGCATGAAATTAAGTCCTCCATGACTGCTAATGGGAAAATCGCTATTCTCTTTTACTAGCTGCAATGTTTTCGTAGAATCCAATATTTTTAGAACAAATTTTCATAAGATAAGGTGAACCTTGAGCTAGATGAATTTCGAGGGTTATGCAAAAAATGTAGATTGCAGACTAATCATTTGCTACTGAGCTCACACCTTGAGCGATAATGAACCTATTAATTCAATGATGAAATTTTATGCCTATCCACAGCTGGCAGTAAAAGCCTCCTATCACTTCTTGAGTTTGATTGTGTTCGTAACTTTTTTAATTATAAATTCTAACTATGCCGGGGGGCAGGCCAAGAAGGTTTGAAACGGTATAGGGATAAGAGGCTCGGTTCATTGGACACGTCATAAAAATCTAGTCTTCTTCAACCATTTCAAAGGAATGGGAAAACGAATTTTATGAGGTCGCGTCTCTGAAATAAGTTTTCTTAATCTAGGCTTTTAAATTAGTTTTTGATAAAACCTCGCCTTAGTTTTACCTCAAGGGAAAAAAGTATTTTTTGAAAGACAGGAACGGCTGAAGAGTTGAAAATATAAGTAACTTTCACCGGTGGCTGGCAACCTGCACGCATGACTTTTTGAGTGATTGAGCCATTGGTAAGCATAACATTAGCCAAAGCCTCTTTGAAGAAGAGCAGAAGAGTAAAAAACTACTCTCAAGTTCGGAATATTTTTCAACCAGCGCATTTTTCTTCGGTGGTAGTAATATTAATAGCTTTTGAACAAGAATTCGTTCCAAAGTGAAGAATTCTCTGACAGAATGACAAGTTTTTGTCTTTTGCATTAGGACCTAAGAAATGAATTTTTTTCCACATTTGCATCGACAACAAGTGAAGGAAATTGTTTCAAATTCCAAAGAAATAATTTCTGAAATCTTATACGACTCATGAATTTGTAATAATTTTCTGAACTTGAAGAACATCATCTCTATTTGACTGAAATTTCTGAAAAACTCGAAACGCGAGCCATGGAATTGGTAGATTATAGTGTATTGTCTATCTGATCTCTGCAATGGATTCGCTATTAGTTTCCAAACTACCTTTTGTTATCAGGAAAGAATAGAACGGATATGGGCTAAAGATTTTTTTTTAAAAAAGGTGATCCCCTAGGCCATTGTAATTTTATTCTGACCCGTCGTTGAAATCCAGTCGGATTCCCTTCCAAGCCACCTCAGCCCATTGTTCGTGCAACGAAAACTAAATCTAAGTTCTGGAAGGGTTTCTCCCATCGGAATTCCAGATCCCATTTTGTTGAGGATTCCACAACATGTCTCTACACAAATTGAAATTCCACAACAACACACACAACCGATCCTCTTCAATCCAAAAATCCAGACTTGAAGGGTCTTCGGTTAAGTTCGAGTTGCTAGCAGCACAAGCTAAAACTAGCAGAACAACCTTTGTCTTGTGACCCAAAACGTATTTGTTTAACGTTGAAATAATGCCTTCCTCTTGAAAACCATGATGGAGAAATATTGGATTTAAAATGAATAAATCTTATGCTTTGCAGTGAGACGGCAGACTTGATCGTAAATGTGATGGAGGGGAAAGAAATGGTTGGACTTGACCCGGACCCAGCTGCCCCGTTCGACTCTTACGTCAGAGTTTATTTGCTCCCGGACAAGACGACGAATATGCAAACTCGGGTAAGTTTACTGGTTTAGAACAACTTTTCCAAGTCCCAAGGCACCAAAAATTCAAACCTACACGATAAACCCACCCTTCACTCATTCAAAATTCAATCATATTATGTAAATTAGTGAAAGTGCAAAGTGTATTTGCTTAATGAGGGCTGGTTGGCTGAGATATCTGGCTAACACGTTCTCTCCCAATGAAACACACATAACACAAGAGTCGCAGTTTAGTAATTTTACTGGGCTTGTTTTGTGGCCGCAGGTTTACCGCAAATCTTTGACTCCATTGTATAAAGAAAAGTTTATGTTTGGGCTGGAGGTGACGGAGGTTCCGATGAGGTCACTCGTCTTCTATTTGTACGCCACAAGCAAGTTTTCCAACACTCTCATTGGGGAGGGTGAGCTCAAACTAACTGATCTCGACATTAAACAATCCAGAACGGTTTGGATTCCTCTCACGGACACAGGACAGGTTCGTTGTTTTGTGCAAATCTATATTGTAGCCTTCATTGACGATGCAAATTCATGTGAAATTAGGTAGCAGTTGTTGTAAATGTTTATCAATTTCCTCAAAATCACAAAATATGGTTGGTGAAAGTCCCACTTTCACCGGACTTTCATCAGACATAGTCCAACCCGGAGTGCAAGTGTTCAGGTCGACCAAATTCTCTGAGGTCCAATTTGCCCAATCCCCCTATTTATATACCTCTTGATCTACTTTTACTTGTTTTTTGTCTGGGTTTACTTCCGCGTTTCTTCAATCTTGTGGTCCGATACGACACAAGCGTAGGCAGCCAACTCTTAGTCTGACTTTGAGAAACTCAGACTGACTAGACTAGACTGATTTGCTTCATCAATGTGTTCCTTGGGAATATAAAAGTCGAGTCAAAGAAAGATCTTTGGTTGTTAAAATCTAAAATAAGTTTTGATTTATGATGAATTTGTTTGGAGCAGAGAGGCGGGGAGCTTGGAGAAATCATCTTTTCACTTAGCTATCTCCCCACCGCTGAACGCCTTACAGTCGTCGTCGTCAAGGCAAGGAACCTAAAATTTCCACATCAGCGAGACAGTGGAGACCCTTTCGTCAAGGTGCGTTCATTTTAAAGATATCTTCTAAATTATCTTCTTTTTTTTTACGAGACCAACTCGTGTAACTTTTTTAACAAGACTAGTACCTTCAATATGAAAAGCAGTAAGTACTCCTGGTAGAATGTTTTAAACAAATTGATGCTGGCCATGTTTTTTTTAGGGATTTGGGCTTCAGCGAGACGTACAAATAGATGTAGTGTAATGTAATTTGGCCGAAAACTCAAAAATATCAGTGAACATTACAGTGACATTCAAACTCTATTGGCCGTAAAGAGAGTCCTCGTTATGTTCTAGAACTGGAAGCCTGCCGGGAAATGGGTGCAGACACAGATGCAATTTTCCAAATTTGGCAATATTCCCTGTAAAACACCACCAGTTAGAAAATATTAACATCATACTGAACGGAGTAGTATTTCAGAGCATCCTAGCTCTAGCAATACGCGCTGAGTAAGCAAATTGCTATCAAAAGAAATGACGAGCGAAATGATGCTTGGATTTCTGAATTGAGCTAGGGATGCGATGGTTGAGCATTATTGCCTAACATAATATGAGGCAAAGGCATAAAATTATTTGGTGCTGCAGCTGTAGTAGTCTCCTTTAAGATCTTTGCTAACACATGGTGATAATGTTCTAATTCTTCTAAGGCGAAATTTAATCCTCTTCTGACTTGTGTAGATAATAATTTTGACTTTGAATTACTTGTAAGTGTGTATCTTAAAAATTTCAGGTATATTTACTGCAACGTGGAAAGAAAGTTAGCAAAAAGAAAAGTTCCACAAAGAAAGGGGAAAAGAATCCAATTTTTAATGAGGCTATGATTTTCAGTGTGCCAACTCATGCCCTTCAGGTGAGCTCTGCTGTATTCCAATCTCAAAGCTTCTTGATCAAAAATTTTTAATGGTCTGCATGATTTGATCTCGGATTCATTTTCAACAATCAACTTAATCTCTCAATTGTTGACTTGTTCGATTTTGTTCACCACCAGACAATTCAATTGAGGATCAGTGTTTCAGACAGCAGTGAAACAGAAGGACGAGCTTATTCCATAGGTCACGTAATTATTGGATCTGCAGCTTCTGGCAAACCATTGTCTCATTGGAATCAGATGCTTTCATCTCTTCGCAAGCCAATTGCCATGTGGCACTCGTTGAGAAAATGAGGCAAAAAGCACCCATTACATATTTGTTTAGTTCGAGAGACCACATTGTTGGTTACTTCGCCTTTCACTTTCACCGTGAAATGAAATGAATCCCTATTGTTTTGAACTTTCAAAACTGAACACCACCGCTAACAACCGTTTCACTGAATTCTACGAGTGTGAGTGAGTAGGAAGAAGGGTGCGGACGACGAAGCGTTTGCTTGTCTTTAATTTGAATTGTGTTGACAGACATTTAATTGCGTTCGCCACGTATGTTTGCTTTCACCAAATGACTCGTACCTTTTGAGTCAATTCCTTTGTTCTACTCAGACTCGCAGGTGAATTATTTACTAGCTTTTTAGTTTTCCCTTGCGACTCTTCTCTCTCCAGCAGCACAGCACAGCTCAGCTCGGCTCTGAACTGTATTGGCTTCCATGTCGGTTCGGCTATTTTGTACATATCGACGAGACTTCATCATCATAGAAAGAGGAAATTAAACAAGATTCAAGTGAAGCGGCCAGCGTATGTAACGTACATGGGTTAAAATTTAGATTTGATTGCCGTTAAAATGATTACTTGGGTTCGAGTCTTGACGAAACTTTCGACTGACCAATAATATCGACATGTTCGATGTGGTCAAACCTTCTGTAATTTGCAAGTTGTGTTCTTCCTTCCAGCCTCATCTTATTCCATAAAGTAGTTTTGTCTTGAATTCTGGACTAGCTTGTATGATTATTTCCTTTCCATTGCAGCCACTACTATTCCATTTGTTACAAGGCTTTTTTTGAGCGGCCGATCCTTAAAATAAATTATAAAATGGCTTCTTTTTCTTCATTTTGCATTTTTATTAGCTTAAATGGACTAAATTATATTTGTGTGTGCCATCGTACACACGTATGGTGGATGTATCTTAATTGTTATAGATTAAAGCAGTGGACAATATTAATCTTGATGGATAATAAATTATTATTAAAATTATTATTGTTGTTGTTCGACGATGAAGAGAAAATGAGTCATGTGAAATATTAAGTACCTCGCGTTGCATTACTAAATGTGTACAAAGAAATATTATGTATGTTGACTTCACTTTAAACAATAACGTAATTCAAGGGCTAACAAAAGCATAGGTTATCAAGTAGTAGTTAGCAGTGCGAAAGTGCGATTGAAACGATTTGTAGCAAAGTTTGATAATATGAAAAGGTTGGGCGCAAAGTGTATCTATTTTTGTCAATTGGAAGTGGAACAAGACAGACTAGAGACTAGCTGTTACTATTGCTGTTACTCTCCTCATTAAACGTATTTAAGTTTTAGCTTTTCTGTAATTTTAGTCAAAATAGCGAATGTCCTATTCATTTAACTGTAGAAATTTATTGGCTATACGTACAAACTAATTATCTGTGTCGTAAACTTTAATTTAAATTTTTATTTGGTACCAACTCTTCGAGGGACCACAACCACACTTACCACACTACTAGGAATGTTCCAAAAGCCAGAAGAATTTATATCAGATCCGCACAATTTGATTTGATTTGGTTCTAAAAACGAGTGGAAAACAAAAGTGTATGTATTGTAATTTGCGGATAAATCAGAAGAAAAGTGCACATCAAGAGTCCAGACTCAATTATATCCAAATATCCTCGATTTTATTCGACCTGAATTCTCTTCGTAATTCTACGTAATACTAAATAATTCTTAAGAGAAACTATGTTCGGTGTTCATAAAATTATTGAATAATAAAAAATTGTAAAACGTTCAAGGAAAATCCTAAATCCTCATTGCATTTTCTCAACGAAAATCCATATTGCAAAGTTTAACAATGATTGAAGACGGGATATTTGTGTTTTGTCATTTTTGGATTGAGCTGGTTACGTGAATTCATGAATTTGCCAAGCAAAGCATTGCAAAACCGACCAAAATCTAACTCAGAGTCAGAGCTAGAGATACTAGGCTGGGACTGACCAATTTTATTTCTTTCTTTGCAAAGCACCATATTTTCTCAGCTGTAGCTGGGCCATAAAACTTTGCAGATTCGGAACTCGAGGAGAAGGAAATGGAAATGGGGGATGATTCTCACCGAGAAATCGTAAACTATGAAGGTCTTAACTTAAAATCCTCTAACTTTGGAATAAGCTCGTAAATCCGGCCATTGCATTGCATCGCCCATTGCATTGGCCCACACACTTCACGCTGTGAAAGAAGCAATAAATGAAGACTATGGAAATGAAGGAATCCATTCCAATTTTCAACATTAAAACTAGTAAATACCCATTTGAAGTCTCAATTTGAGTCGTCCATTTATTCCTCTTAGAGTGACGGGACGGCACTCCGCGTTCTGTTCTAGACTGAAACAATTAAAACTTCACTTAGCCATAAAGTTCAAAACTAAATAAACCATTCGAAGTTTCCAATAAATTGGAATTCCACAATCTGGCAGCTTACACGAGTCTGCTGAAGTCTCCCATTATTTAGACATCAGACACAGCTATTAAAAGGATGCATCAAATCGCAAATAAAAACAACTTACACGCACTCAAAATAGGTTGTTCTTGATTAGAAATATACAATTTCATTTTTAATCAATTTCTTAGTTCTCTTCAGTCAAACGTAAACACCAAAGCTTAGCTGGTACAATTCGTAGTTAAATAACTTATTTGATCTGTCATTAGTTCATCAGTTCCGTTAAATTTTACACAAGTCTGAGTCCCTCGAGAAAGGTAGCTAGAGTGGTAAAATCACGTCTTTCTAATTTCTATTAACCAGTAAAATTAGATAATAATAATATGGAATGCATGCCTATTCAACAGGCTGCAATCTCCGAGTTTAGGTGTCATATCAAGAATAAAGTGCACCTTATGATTATGATTTAAATAAATAGAAATACATTCTTTGCCAGTTTTTGCACAAGGTTACAAGGCAGGCAGAAGGTAGCCGTCCGCACTTGGCACGCACGCTCAGCTCACCCTACTAGCAAACGTCTACCAACTAATATATTTTTACCGTGACGTGAGTGTAGGAAACTTAAAGCTGGAGATTTTGTCTTAAATAAATACTTATAACTACAGCGGCACTTGACTTTAGGCTACTACTCCTAGATCATTTAAGACGATAACATAACTATTCAATAAACCGCTCCTGTAACACCAGTCAGGAGAGCGTACCTGGATGTGAATACATAAAACCCCTAGAACTTCTGGATCTCGATGAGGAAGCCTGGAAGGAGGACTTATTTTCGGAAAATGTCAACAGTTTACCAAGACCCAATAAAAATTTCTTAATATCGGTTGTTACAAGCCCATTGAATCCCTTAACGAGATAGTCTGCCAATTGCAAAGGCCAATAATAGAACGTGCACTAGAAATGATGAGACAAGAATTTGAATTCAAGAATAATTTAAACTGAGTTTTAGCGAATATCATTGGAACACGGATATAGAATTCGTTTTATGAATCTAAGTTTGTGCATAAATGCCAGGTCCAACCGCATAGAATTTGTAACTTTCCGTACTGACAAATTTGTATGAAACTTGGCTAACTAGTTTATTGCGATGTAGTATAATTAGCAGAGTCATCTGCAAAAACAAGAAGACAATCAAAGGTACTCGAATCATTATTTCGGATGTATCCGAACATAATATTTGACAAGCTCTGATAGTTTCGTAGATTCTTAAAGAAAAAAGTTAGGACTATGTCAATCCGGCGTACGTTATTATGTAGTGCTCCTAAACACTTTTGATCTCTGCAAATTAAAACTTAAAATTAAATTATCAAATATTTGTTATATACATAAAATGTCTGAATGCATTATCCACCATATTTAGCTTTGTGAATGGCAAAATTTAAATAAAATTCGGCATCGAGGTAGCATGAATCGCAATTTGGTAGACTAAAATAAATGTTACAGACAATTACGTCAGAGTTGGAGTGATACTCTGCTCGTGCACATGCATCAGTTTACCCGACAACCGCCAATAATTGTGAAACTGAATATGGAATTTTTATCTACTACCTTGAACGCATTAACTTAATATTTGTGCACAGAGAAAGTTGAACGAAGGTATGGGTTTAGCCGACGTACATGCAAATTTGTGTTTTCGCCAGCTAAACTGAGACGAATGTGAATGCCCAGCACTCAGTCTTGAAAACAATTCTTGTTTTGGATGTCATGTAGAAACTGCAGAAATAGTAGGTACGCTGGGTTTAGGAGTTGATGCTGATGGGCTGCTCATGCTTCGCCAACAAAAGCATTTCACTCCCTCCCTAAAATAAACATGAATAGCTGTGTTACTTTATGTGGAACGAAATTACGCAAAAGTATTTAGTCACTAAAGCAATTTATGCATGTAGTCTTTGCATTAAAACCACTTACTTTAATACTGACGAATTCGAGGATGACCTAGACCAAGCAACGCAGAGTTCGTCATTCTTGCGAGTCGCTTCTTGACGACGTTTCAAAAGTAAGGCTTGTGTGACTTCACTTGGGTACAGAGTGTTCTCCAAGACACGAATCACTAGTCTGCAAATGTTGAAGATGAAATCAATTGCTAGAGAATTCTTCAAGGACGAAATAAAAAAAACAGCGACACTTACCGTGGAAGGACTGCAAGGACAATGGTGACAACGATTGTGAGCCAATGCGAAGGAGATGCAACCAGCTTATGAATAACCCAATAGGGGTTTTCAAATCCCAAACAGTAAATACAAGTGGAGTTGTAAATGAAGGCAAATGTATAGAAGAAAATTATGGAGCCCACTACTGATATGACGTGAATTATAGTCTAAAAAATAAGACATCGACTGTTAGAATTTCTATAACGGTTTCAAATAAACAGATAACGTAATATAGACGTACCCAAGACTTAGCCTCGATAGCCATATGAACCAGCATAACGTACATACAGGAAACAACCACTGTAGTCCCGAACTCTAGAACCCCAACCTCTGACCCATCGTAGGCCTTCAATAACAAAAATACATCAATAGAAAAACCCAATTAAAACAATTGAAAACCACTAGAATAAATAAAGTTCACAGTACCCCGTAGGCTATGAAGAAGATAACGACGCTTTGGTACAGAGAGTCCAGCATATTCAACCAAAATGAATGACTTTGATGTACTTCCTGCAGACGACCTTGCTTATAAAGTCGTGGACATGATAAAAGCAATTCAGCAGAGGCATCCTGATCGTAAATACCTGCCAAAAGTCACGAAAAAAATTATTATATGAACTGAATTCATTTAATTTCTATGTTTTAACGCTTCACCAAGGCTGAACCGTCTTTTGAATCAACCTCTTAGAATTCCATTGTATTGATTGATTCACTTACCGAGAGCCATTGGAGGGAGTGCAGTAAAGAATAAATTAAAGACCATCAGGTAAAGTTCATCTATCATCACAGAGCTTGACCAGCCATTCCGTAGCTGGTACCAAAAAATCACGAATACAAAGGCCTAGGGAAATAAATTATACTTTTCTAATTTATGAACACAAACAATTCGAATTTGTGAGTAAAATTGAAATAAAGACTAACAGCATTTTTGTAGAAGAAGTACAGAATCATTCGAGCCAGCCGATCATAGCACCAATGCCCGTGAACGAGCAGAAGTCTTTCTAAATATCGAAACTTGGAAATTGCAAAATCGGATGCCATCACGGCTTGCATTCCTTCCTTTCCGGAGATTCCGATTCCAACATCAGCCCGCTGAATCATTGAAACATCATTTGCGCCGTCCCCTAAATTGTCAAAAAATATACTGAGTCTGGAAACTATGACTTGTTAATGAGTCAGAGCACAGCAAAGGAATCTTACCGATAGCCAATGTTCGCATTTTAAGTTGATCCTTCACACTGCTAACAATGTAAGCTTTCTGAAGTGGTGTCGAGCGGCAACACAAAACTGCAGAACAGTGACGTGATAACTCCAGAAATGGTCCAAGTAATTTCGCTCGCTGATCCAAAATAAACCTGTCAATAAAATACTCAATTATTAACGGAACCACCAAGTCCGCCTATACAGTTAATTTAGGCTAAAAATCTCACGTCAATGTCTTCCCATCCACAACAAGTGCACGTTCTTTGTTCACTAAGGGCGGATTTTCCACCCCACGACTCATGCGTCGGCTTGTAGTCGTAGAAGTCGTCCGAGCTATACCGGAAGATTCGGTTCGATTATGATTAGTTGAAACGTCGTTCGTTTTGGCAGAATTTATGGTGTCATTCACTGACGACTTCATTCTCTCAGCTTCGCGTTGGTAGAAATTTATTGTTCTTTCAGCTGTTTCTCGAGATCGAGCATTCAATTTAATTATGTCCATATTTTGTGAAAATAGTCGACAAGAGTATGCAATATTTATGGCTGTCTCTTGCTTGTCCCCAGTTAAAACCCATATAACAATTCCAGCTCGTCTTAAGGCTTCGATTGTTTCCGGAACACCATCTTGGAGACGATCTTCAATCCCAGTCGCTCCAATGAGCTCAAGATTTGCCTCAATTTCACTGTACGTATGGCAAAGCATAGTATCTCGGTTGTCAATATCGAGTTCCGCCTGCCTGTACTTGGTCACCCATTCAGTGTATTCACCAACAGTTAAAATTCGCTTTGCCATGACCAAAATTCGAAGTCCTTCACGAGCATAATTGTCAATGTTTGTCTGGGTTTGATTCAAGAGTTCTTCTTCCGCATCGTTCACTACAAATATAAAATCGTTTGGTTTATGTTAACAAAAACCTAAAAAACTTTTGGTTTGCAAAGTTCCAGCAAGAAATAACGTAATTGCCATTTCGAGTTCTTGGCAGATCACAAAAGAAAACTTACATCGATTTTTCAGTCTCGGAAAAATGGCAGAGTCGGCACCTTTACAATACAAAATGATTTCTCCTGTGTCTGGGTGTTTGAGCACGATAGACATTCGCTTACGGGTGGAGTCAAATGGAAAAGTATGCAAGACTTCGTACTCAATTAGTCCTTCACCTAATAACAAGGAAAAATGAAGCAATTAGAGCAACTTTAACCCTAAACTCTTGTATAATAATTTTAACTTACTCGGCATGGCAACTCGAACGTGAGTAGGAGTTCTTCTAAGAAGTCTGCATTGGTAAGCGTATGCTGCTTCGACGAGAGCCAGTTCGTCCGGACTTTCAGCTTCAAATATAGGACGAAAGTCACCGGGCGATGGAGTTGGGGTCGCGACGGAATTTTGACTTTGACTAATGTTTAGTGTTTTATTAAGTCTAGACAATCCTGGGAGTTGAAGAAAGCGCGGTCTCTGTGCTGGCGATTCCGTCGGCGTCGTTTCATTGGAAGAAGATATCGGGGAGAGCGGACGGGCTGGTAGGAGATCTAGGCGTCGGTGAGATCTTCGACCTCCACCGGCCGACAAAGTCTTTGTTACGGTTATGGCAGGTGTACT
>JAQGCM010002180.1:0-12000 GCA_034699705.1 Hymenaphorura dentifera
ATCCTTCAGATACATTACTACATAAGTTGAGCAGAGTTAATCTCCAAAACAATAATGGTGTGCCGGCTTGCTATAAATTCCGCATGGATTTATTCATTTCAAAATAAGCATGCTGCACGACCAAAAGAATTCTAGAAGAAAATCTGCATTTTAATTAATCCTATGTTCTAAAATTGAAGGGCTTGTTTTGTGCAGAAAATTGCAAACAAAACGCTGCTTTTAACAGTTTTAATTCTTTTTTTGGATAACTCGCATCGCAAGATTCCGCTTACCAGACACAAAACTCTTCAAAGTTTGAGCTGTCACGGCAACTTGTATTGTATTGATTGTTGAACATAATTTTGGGGCTCATAGTTGTTTATGGTGGCTTAAATTCCGTGAAACTCCTGAAACTCCAAATTCCAAATTTAAGGTGAAAACCAAGGAGGTGTCCAATCAGCCCTTCAAAATGAATTAGTTCAATAAAATTAAGCCACGTTTGTGAAGATATGGATGGATTGAAACTCTAAACTTTCTTGCACAATCAAAATTCAAAATTTAGTCTGAGAATCAAAATTAGTTTTCAAAAGCACCGAGCTGCTTCACAAAATTTGGAACAAATTTGGATTAGCGTTTTGAAAGATTAGCGCCTGGGTACTTTCAATTACAAGATCAGCCGTTACGACATTGTCCTAATTTGTATCGAATTCTTTCAACAGGTGAAGAAATTAAGATATTCTCGTTTTGATCCAAAAAAAGCCACTGAAAATGTTTCGAGGTGACAGTTGGTGGCAATTCGTGGATGAGATGTGGGACCGCGACCGTGAGATCATTAACAATGAGACCTACCAACAAACAAGCCATCTCACAGATGCCAAAATCGTCAAAGTGCAAAATTTTACAGCCGAACTCCAAACAGTCATGTTCAAGCTCACCATTCGTCGTTTCGAATTCTGTGACATTGTTGTTTCCTACAACTTATTTCGTCTTTTGGAAGAGTGCCCTGGTGTCCGAGAACTGATTTTCAGGAACGTGACTCTGGACAGTCACAAGAAAATGAAATGTCCGGAACAATTGACTCTTTCTCACGTCTGGTTGATTACTTTCTATACAAAATGGTACACCTTGTTCACAGTCCATGAATTGATCTTACTCGACCTATTGCGTCAAATCAAATTCGAGAAATTGGAACGAGTTAGAATCGCTCACCAAAAATATGACACCCATGCGTTCCCTTGGGAATTGGAAAATCCTCCAACAATCGAGCTACCTTTCGGAATCAAATCCTCTGCACTTGTCGAATTTCTCATTGAGAATAGAGAAACCGTCAAATACTTTGAGATTCTTGGACCTGGACATATTCGTCCGTTCGGTTGTCAGATTGAAGAATTCATGGACGATGTTGACCGATTTCCTCAATTTGAGGAAATGAAGTGCAGTATTTGGGGGGTAGAAGAATCTCTAGTCATTGAACATCAGAAAAATTTGCATGAAATCGATGTCATCGTATACGTCGATTGTTGGGCTGCTTTGGCCACGGCCATCCAAGCCAGTGCCTCGACTCTCTACACAATTCACATCGACTACGATGTGGAATGGATAATCTGGGATACCACGACCGACAATCCAATGCAGTGGCAAGTCAAAGATGCGTCTGTTTTCGAACATTGTTATGAACTTGATTCATTGAAATTGCGCACTGGAACTCCAATACTCAACTTGACTTTACTCCCGGACAGTATTCAAAGTCTTACACTTAAAGCACAATTGAGCCAAGAAGATCTGTTGGCGATTGCCTTTAAACTTTGCAATTTAGAAATGATCGAGTTGTGCCAACTTAGGGACCATGAGGCAACAATGTTGTTCAACAAAGAAGTCATTGAGGCATTTCTTGGAATTGAAACTCTGGTGGGTTTAGTAGCTGACAGAGTCAGTGGAAATACGGAGGACATTGCAATCGTCTCAAATTCCCAGAACGCATTTGAGATTTTCCATGAATTTTATCCCGATTCTACAATTATGACCTTGGAGATTTGGACATCAAGAGAGTCTGAACTTCGCCCGGCCATCATTCCTACTATTGTTTCAGTATCAAACTAAATTGAGCCTTAATTCAATTCAACTAGAAGTCATTGTAACATTCTTAATAATAATAAAATGACTTAATCGAATTCGAATATAATCAATTTAATGATTTCGAAATTCAACGTTCGTTTGTTATTTTCATCTAAGGAAATTCGATTCTAAATTTCTACTAGCCCTTGCAGGACTTCTGAAAATCGGTGGCTAACTGATCCTACAAAGTTGTGTCTCACAAAATTGCATCTCGTTTCAAAACTTTCGTCTTGCAATATTGTCATGTTCATGAGTCAATTTCATCTCAGGGGGCGAGGTGGCTCACTTTCACTTTTCGCTGCGATTTGACAAGCTCATAATGCAGGCTCTCATGTGATTCCCACGCAATCTATTCAAACAAAATAATTTGTGCTACCAAGACCCGACCTGGAGTGCAGTGAAACATTTCCAGTTCCAGTAAAGCAAAGCTCAGCAACTTTTCGTCTGAGAGTACACAAGACCTTTGCTAGATTGAATTCTGCTAGAAGAATTTGATCTAGAATTCTAGAATCTCTAAGTCGACTCTTGAGTCGTGCTCAGAGCCCAAGCTGCTCAGTTTGCTTTTGGTGGAAACAAACAAACACGAATGAGCTGAGCTGAGCTGGAATCATGTTAAATTGAAGACGCACGAAAAGCAAAGCAAAACATGGAGGCAGAGCAGTGGGTGGATAAGAAAAGTCAATTAAATGCTAATTAAGACGATGTGAGAGGAGCGGAGCGTGTAATGCAATGCAATCCAATGCAATGAAGATCGAGTCGTGAACATGAACAGTGAATAAAGTCAACTGACTCCTGCCTGCCTTCCTGCCTGTTGAGCCGGTTCTTGCTAGATCTTCGGTTCTACTAGGTTCTTACCCGGATTCACTCTGCTCTTACTCTACCCGGATTTTATCCAGAAAGCATGCAGCCAGACTCCCAGCTCCCAAGATTTGTTAGGCGAAAATGAAAGTTCAGGGAAGACAAACAAGTGTGCACGAGGAGTACTGCAAAAACGAATTAATGGTAGAAGCCTTGTAAGAACTACAACCATAGCATTGCACTTCGCTGCTAAAATCCGGGCATCGCATCGTGCTAGTTCTTGTATTAAGTATTAACCGGTTTTTTCCAAGTCGCAAATTTGATACACCCTATGCTCTTGCTATTGCGATGCTCTACAATCTGCAATTTTGTTTAATACCCGGATTTTTATTAAGTAAAAAATGGAGCATTTCATATTGTGAGCGGGAAGGGAAATGAGCCTGCAGACTTTGGAGTTGAGTTGATAATAAAGATTAAGAGTAACGACAACGACCGACTACACAGAAGGAAAAGCACGGCACGACCAGACGCGAGTTTTCTAAGGTTGTTGTACGTACCTACCTTAAGAGGATTTTCTTGGAACCAACTCGAAACTTTTTATGAGGGTCCCAAAGGGCTCCTCTGAGCTTTAGGGGACTTATGGCTTCCTTAGTGCTTTTGCAGAGCTTCTCCTAATTTGAAGATTCCCGGGATTGGGAGTGCGTAGATGCTTTATGATATCTTAGATGACACCAAGGCTCATAAAATTTTCGGAGGATTTACAATAAACGTCGCGAACGGCCTGAAATGCCTTAGCTTGGCGGCATGGCTTTCCCTGTCGCTGGTCGAATTGAAGGATTATTTATACGAAGCACTGAGGCTTTTTAATTTAATTAATTTGCGGATCCAGCGTGGGTGCAAAGATCCACATTTTAGTACCACTAAAATCGTAAAATAAGCAAAAACTTTGCGTCGCACTTAAGAACCCGGCTTAAGCTGTAAAATTCTGCACGACTTTAACAGTTCACATTTAATGGCCAGGAGGTGCACAATTAATACGCCGTATTCAGCCGCCCGACAACCTTGCTGAATGCTGAGTCAAAAAAAGTAAGGCGCAAATTGTGAAAATTTGTTTCAGAGCATCGAAAATTAATCGGATATCAGATCCGGTTTAACATCGGATCGCAACAAGTTTAGCGGCCCAAAAACTCAAGTTTTCCCAGCATAAGCCATTGCATTACACTACATTGATTTATCTTCTCAAAGAAGTGACGGGATCAGAAGATAGGTTGCTGGTTACATTACATGCACATGGACATGGACTGAGGGCAAGAAAACTCAGAGAGCAAGAGGAAAGTGTGAGTGTGCGAGTGGTTGGAACGAACAATTTCTTGAGAGGAAATACCCGTGAAATTGACTTGACGATAAGAAGGCGAAAGAAGAAGAGATCGGGAAGTGGGAGAGCTGAGCTGAGGTCGATTAAGACAGATGTCCTCAGGGAAGGATATGGATGAGGGAAGTGCATCAACTCCAAGACTCGTGTAATGCAAGCAATGACGTGCCCTTAATCGAGTGCGATCAGATGAAATGGGTGGAGATCGAGATCGACGAAGGAAAAGGAAAAGAGAAAAAACCGAAAAAGACAAGAGTGTTTGCCGGACCTACTGGGGTTCAGGCGGGCATCAAAAGGAAGAAGAAAGGGGAATTAGAAATTCCGGAAGACCAATTCCGGAGCTGGAGCTGGAGATGGGTTCTTAGTTCTTGTCGACCCAGACCAAGAGCCAGCCTAGCAGAATTTAAATTTGGCTGGACAATTTTAGAGCTCTTTTAGCAACTTTCACAGACCACAGAAAATCTCAAGTAGCCTAGCCTCAACAGAAGTAAAGAAAAAGGAAAGGACCAAGTGTGTGATTTGGTGAAAAGTTGACACTTTCGCCGGTTGGATGAAGATCTTGATGAACATTGAACGCCTTGAGGCATTTTCCCGTCCGTAAGGAATTGAGGACATGAAAGGAAAGTTTTACCATATGGCTTTGAAAGATCGAAATTCCTGGACACAACAACAGCCCAAGTAGTCAAAGCTAGGAGAAAATATTTTCACTTTCACAAGTACAGAATTTTGGGCTCAGTAAGCCTCAGTGTTCCATTTCTTCCGGACAGTGGCAGAAACTGGACAAAATGGAAGAAAGTGGACGAAATGTTCTGAAAACTAAACCTTATACATTTTGCCCAATAAAGTTCGTTGAATTGTGTTAAAAACCTTCGGCGGTTTAAACTTTTCATTGGTCATTTTCGTATTCTCATGGGGCAAAATAAGTTTACTTGGGGCGAGAAAAATCGATCTTCGGCGGAAGTTAGCCATTGGGCAACTTCAGCTATTCATGGGGCAAAATCGACTTTTCATCGGCTCCAAACAATTTGTTCCCTTTAATTAAATATGCACTAATTCTGGACACAGAGACTTATCAATGAATCTGTATCATTTAATAGTATGTTCGCTTCCTGTGGAAAATTTAGTCTCCTCCATTCCTTCCAATTTGTCCAAATTTTCCATTGTTTCGTCCACGTTCGTCCACCAGTTTTAACCACTTTCGTCCAGGTGGAAGAATCCACAGCGGAGCACTTGTAAGTCGGCCTGGGGTACTACTTGTTAGTCCTTCATGTCCAGTCTCAGGTTGTCGCCTTAGGGAGACCTCAAGTACCTTTCAGAGGGTAAAGTACTCGCCAGGTGAAAGTCTGGAGGAAGCATTTTCACTCTGCCTTGCCCTAGCTAGCTGCTGCTAAATTTTGGCATCCGATTTTGGGTACTTGTGCCCAAGTATAGCAAGCAAAGAAGGACCAGGTGAAAGTCTGGAGAAAGCATTTTCACTTTCAGCTGGCTGTAATGAAGGCTCTAAAAATCGCGTAGGTGGGTGAGCCCTCTTCGTCGTCGTCGTTGTCATAGTCGTAGTCGTAATCGTACGTAAGCTTGGATGGTGATAGCTCTCCTTTCTAGCCTCAAGTGAAATAATTTCTCGGTTGAGAAAGCCAAGCAAACAGACGAACACGAAGAGCTAGGCTGGTAAAGGCAGGCATCGACTTTTTCACTCCACTTGACAAACCCCAAACTGAGAAAGAACAAATTTCTTGTTCACTACTCGTCTCTCTGTCGTCGTCATTCTTGTCACCCTTTCTCGCCTTTGGGGCTGGGGTGTCAGCTGGGCAGACGTTGCGATGCATTTGTACTTAAGTGGAACCACTACTCGGCTCCACACCGCAGGTAGGATTGATATCTAGCTCAGGGTGAGGGTAGGGTGTCAGATTTCGCTCTGAAGTGAAATATTTCACTCTGTCAGTGAACCTCGTCAAGATAGACGGGAAAGGGGGCGGACTTCTTGAGCTAACATTATGGATTATTAAGGTGTGAAATATTTCACCAACCCTAGGATTCGAACCCAACCCAACCGTAAGGTTGTGATGATCTCAGCCTTCTAAGCTACAAACTCTGACCGTTTCATTAAGAGTTCAAGTTTAAGCAACCCCTTGATATTGAGCAGCAAACTCCAAAATTTTCACACCTAAAATAAAGGCAGAGCATAGCAGAGCAATGAAAAAACAACAATTTTTACAACTTTTAAGCCAGGGAAGCTTAAGAAAACTCAATTTGAAAACTTTCATCTACGGCACTTTGCAGTATAAAGTTTAAAAACTAGATTATACCAGCCAGCCTGGAACGAAAACAACTCAAGGCATCATCACAGCCTCAGCACGTTATTTCGAAAAAGCAGAACTTTCTCCTGCATGCTTGCTTCAGTTGCTTCTGGTTTAATTTGAAGTCGCACACCATTTCGAGTTTTCAGAATTGGTGAGAATTAAAAGTTGTCATTAACGACGACGACCATGCGTTGAGTTGGGCTGAGTTGGAGTCGGAGATGAGTTTTTACCTTACCTCCCGGCGTTCCGGCACGTTTTCATTTTCATTTGACGCTTTCTCCAAAATAAACACATGCACGGTACGATATGCTCATGAAAGTTGTGATTCGTATTCGCTTGGCAAGAGTGTGAGGATCGAGAAATTATATTTTTGTTATAATTAAAGGAGCAGGAGCAGCGTAGGGAGGAAGTTGTTCAAAAACCTCATTATCCAGTCCCAGTCCAGGGTCAGGGCTAGGCGTTGGGCCTGGATTTTCAAACTTTGGGACGGTAGGCAGAGCAAACTAAACGGGGTACGGTAATTGGCACGACACGACACGAAGAAAATTCTGCTACATGTTCATGAATCGTACTCTTGTACACTACATACATTGGAAAATTCAAAACTTCGAAGGACGTTCATATTGTGAGGCAGGCAGTCGATTTATTCTTGGAATCACGTATGTCCCTGGTCGATTTCTTGCTAACCCAATTAAAGTAAGTTCAAACTTTAAGGTCAATTGGGCGGAAAAATAATTGAGTAGAATTTTGTCATTTTGCACTATTTTTTAGTATATTTGCAAAATATTTTGCTGCAAAGGAATAAAATATTAAAAAAAAGTTGCCCAGCAAACAAGGAATTCCTAAGTCCTACGACTTTCCGCGTCTCGTTTGCACTCATTTTGAGTATTTTTTTTGTACCAAAAGTGAAACTTTCCGTTTGGAAAGCAGTGAAACATTTTATAAACAGGGCGGTCCAAGATTAACTGGTTATTTTACGTACTGCGCACCAGTGTAGAAATAGACAGACACTTTTGGACCACCCTGCAGTTTCATTCTCCAAAACCAATTCATCGATTGCCCTCCAAAATAGGACAAAATTCAACCCCCATAAACTATGTAATTTCAGAACATCAAAGAAGGTGTAGTCACATAAAATTGAGAAATATTGCGGCTAAATTTAGGAACAAAAGAACAAATATTTTTCCTAAATTTTATTGCAATTTGATAGACGAGACAGTGAAAGTGAAATATTTGCTTAGAATGTGCTGTGCTGTGAGCTGTGCCGACTATCGAGGCGAAGGTATTGCATCTCAGGTGGTGTGCCAGGCCACTACTTTCTCCTGGCTTGATGAATGATGCCAAAGGATTCCTTTAGGAATTGGAATGTTCATTGCGAGCAACCCAAGCGATCCGACACAAACGAAAACTCAAATTGCTTTTGTCAATCTTTCCTATTTCCGTACCTTCATTTCCTCCCAGTACACAAAACAGTAAAATCCTACACAAAATTTTGCTCTGTTCTGCTCTGCTCTGCACTGCTTCGCTCAGTCCTCCTCCTTTCCATTGTTTCAGTTCAGGATTCTACACTCAAAACCAAAACCAAATTAAAATTGAGCCCCTTGTCGAAATGAGATTTGGCATTTCGCAAACCAGACCAACCAGCGCAGCAGAGCAAACTCAGCAACAAAAGGATCTTTTATTTTTTACTTAACTTGCTTTCACTTGTTCCCATTATTACTACACATACACAGAGTTTGGAATCGAAATGAATTTTAGCCAGCCAAATTAGAAATCTAGACGCTTTCGCGGCCTGATTGCTTCGGTTAAAACCCGACGAATCTGGACGAAATTTTCGACATCGACAGCTCGAGTTTTCGCTTTAACCGCGTGTTCAAAAACAATCCCAAAAACAGACAAGAGCCGACAGCAGAGGAGACCCAGTCACTGCTACTGCTACTGCTGCGTCACATTTGTAATTTGTAATTGTGGTCCTAGTCGCTTTTGTAATTTAGTCTGGATTCTGGACTTGGATCCATCAATGCTAACATATTGGCTCCTGCCAAACTAATTCGATATGCTTTGCCGCTGCTGCTGCAGCTACACATGTGCATCTGGGCGATCTGATCTGGGTTCTATTTGGACGACAGAATTACAAATCGTGACTGAATACTTCACTTTAGACTCGATTCAGTGAATGTGTGGCTCCTACTGCACTGGCGAGTCGAGTCGTTCAATATCGAGAATTCGGGGAACCCAGTCTATGCAGTCGGTGCGGCGGAATAGATGAAATGAACGAAACGAACAAATTGATTGAAATCTGTCAAAGCCTTTTGCTGTGCTCTGTGCTCACATCGTCACATCTCGCGCGAGATTTGCAGTTGCGGTGCAGTCGCAGAGCAAGTAAAATGAGACTGAGGCTCGAGCTCGACTCTGTCGGCAATTTAATTGAAAAATAAAGTAATTTACCAGCCATTGTTTCAATTTCTCTTCTTGTTTGCCTGCGATTCGATTCAAATTCGAAGATAGAAAAGGCAGAGGAGCACTGCTGCAGCAGCAGCACGTCGAGCGTGGCGCGCTTCGTGCTAAGTAAAGAATCATCGCTTTCCGAATGCAAACAAAGTGAAAGCAATCAAGAGAAAATTATTTTCTTTTGTTTTTGAACGTCCTACGAATCGGAGTACGAGTCAGACTCAGACTCAGAGCAGAGCTCTTAAGCTTCCACGCAAATTTATTTTTCTATTTTAAAGAGTTTCTTGATTCTTGCTATTCAGATGCATGCGGCAGGCAGCACTCCAAGCCAACTCCAATTTGAAAATTTGTAGGCAGGCAGCAGCGGTGTAGTTCAGCGTTAATTAGAATCGTTTGTTCACGAAGATTTCTCGTACTATTAATTCAAAGCTTAATCAAAACGGCTTCAAATCAAGAAAATCTCAGGTTTGATCGAGACTCTTTCTCGAAAGGGAAGGCTAGGAAGTGTGAAATCTCAAAAAGCCAAAGAAAATTTATTTAAGAATTGATGTGAGCTTCCCTGTTTGTTAACAAATCTCAAATGATTTTGGCCATGTTCTAAAATTCGGCGTGACAGAAGTTGCCTTACAGGACTTTCTGATGACAATTTGGCAAGGTTGAGAAAATAAATTAGCAAGATTCACTAAAAGCCGACAAGAATCAAATTTTTCAGTCAACTAAAGAAGCAAAGCAAGTAGCATGACATGCTACTTTCAAAATTGAAAAAATTGTTGAAATTCAAATCAAAATTATATAGATCAGATCTTAAGCAAGGAGATTTTGAACGAATATTTTGAAATTTTTGAGCCATATTTCTTGACTCTGAAGTCCAACCTGCTAAAATTGACTACCCGGATTTTTGCCTCTAGAATGAAACCCGAACGTAGAATGGAAATGGAGAATGCGAGTGAGTGAACGAGGGGAAATCACTCTGGTTTCCCAGATAGCATCATTTCCATTCCAAGAAATTCTACGAGCTAGGACGACTCCCACACCATGCACTGCACGAAGCACACACCAGCCCAATTCTTCGTCGATCCAAGTCTTTGAATGAAAGAATATTCTATTTGCTTGCTCCATTAGTTCCTCAACTTTCACTCACTCCACTGAACGACGACTCCACTCCCGGCTTCGTCGACTTGAAAGGAATACCAATTATTATGCCCGGAAAAGAATTTCAACAGTTCCCCGGATTCCGTTCAGGAAGTCAGCAAATCTTCAATTTACATCAGCCGAGCCGCGGCCGCTCATTACATTGCTTAATAATTTTTTTCGTACATTTTCTGGCCATGTTTTCTGATCGGAAATTTGCTTGGAGTGCATTCATCTAAATTATTGGTTTGGTAGAGGCGGCGGAAGGAGGAATTTTTGTTAATGCTTGAATTAGCAAACCAATTTATCAATCTACGATAGCAGCGCATAGGAAGCGGGTTCGAAAAATTCTCTACTTTAAAACTTCTGACTGCAAGCAAAATCGAAAGTTCTACAGATAAATGGTCCAATTTTTTTGTCTGAACTCGTAAATCTCATACTTTGTTCACATTTTGAATCTTCAACAATTTTTTTGTAAAGATTTCTGGGTAGTATTAGTACCCAGAATTATAGGGAGTCATCCCATGTCGACTAGTGCTTGATTAATGCCATCAAATTTTGCCAATGAAAATGTCAAAGATTTGCCAAAATCGCCATTTCAACAGTAGAATTTCGTAGTTCTTAACAAAATTTTAATTTTTTTTTAAGTTAATTTCACCAAATGTTTGCATGAATCACAACTTTTACACACCAAATTGAGTTTAGACGACCAAATTTAGACATGGGGACCCCCTTTTAGTGAACCCCTTAAATCAAATGAACTCAAAATCAACGTATCGTGTGATTGTCAATGTACTTCACTAGTACATACAGTCGCACAGTACTGATTTCATCCCCTCCTAAAAATGTTGGTGCTGCAAGTACGCTGCAAAGAGACCGGAGAAAGCAGCAGAAAGGAGGGGTGAGAATCACACATGCACTGGTAGCCTGTGACAGTGTGACAAGGACGACAAGGATGACAAGCACAAAAACCGAAAAAAGAAGAAAGAAACGAACCGGGAAAATGCGGACTACCCGGACTACTGCCACCGCACGACACCCCATCCCGTGCGAACGCTCATTCCTCAGTCAGACTAGACCAGACCAGACTCTGAACTCAAAGCATTTACATTATTGTCTCTTATCACTCCACTTCCACGCACTTCCACATTTCCACTTTGGTCGGATTCGGATCTGAACAACAAACCAAACTCACTCCGATAATAATAAGTCTCTTTTTTTGCTTTCTCTCGCTGCTCTGCCCTATCATTTAAGTAATTGAACCAAAAGAGGGTGGAAATCTGGGGAAAGCCAAAACTAACGTTTTCGTTTTCTTTTTGTTACTTTTGGGTTTGCTTTCCTTCATTCGGTCGGTGCGATGTCAGTCACCCCCATCCGGTCCGGGCTACTCAAGAAATTCCTGGAATGAATATACCACAGGATTGACTGGAAGAATTTATTTGAGATTTGGAATGAATAGGGGGGGGGGAGCATTTCCTTATCAAAATGTCGGGAATTCGGGGCTAAGTCTTTTGTATTCGTAATAAAGGAATGCGGGATCGATCGACTGACCCTCACCTCAACCCCCACACCTCGGGCGGGCCCAAATATCCTCTTGAGATTCCAACAATCTCTTAAAGAGTTTTGGCATAGAGTTAAAAAATGCAAAAATAAACTGATGACTGAGAGTAGCGATATGACGATTGGCCCCGAAATTCGGATTGGAAATCAACAATAAATTGAATAAAAATTCCAGCTTTCAGTTCACATTGAAATTGCGAGAAACCAAACAGCTGAAGAGATTTTAAGCGATTCAAACTAAAGTATTCTGCCAAATTACAACAATTAATTCTAAACTTTCGCCCAAAAATTCTT
>JAQGCM010002181.1:0-11993 GCA_034699705.1 Hymenaphorura dentifera
AAAGAAGAGCGAAGCGCTGGAATGAAAGCAAGTTCTTGGCGAGAAGCATTCAAACAACTCTCCAAATCCAAAACTGAGGAGAGCCTTGAGAGTAAAGAGAAATCAATCGAAGAGACTAGAATCGAAATAACCGAGTCGGAGAAAGTGACCACAACAACCGAAACCAAAGAGACTCGGGCCAGTCGACTTGAGCAACTTCAAAACATGTCTTCGTCCCAATTGGCCAGTTTCAGAGAAAGTTTGAGATCATTGACGACCAAGAAGGAGAAGAGCAAAACCGAGGAGCAAGTCGATGAAGAGCAAGTCGAAGATGAGATGCAATTGGAAGTCCCTTCCGAAACCGTAGAGTCCTTACCACCCAGGATGACTACGACAACGATCGTGACAGAGACTACGGAAACGACCACCGAAAAGAAACCCAGCAGAGCTCTTTGGCCCGTTGGAGTTTTCAAGAAGAAAACTACTGAAGAAGTCTCAGAAGTTGTAACCGTCGTTGCTCCAGCCGAAGAAGAAGCTGAGGAAGCACCGATCGAATTCGAAGAAATGCAGCAAGCAGTCCCAACTACGGAACAACACTCGGCACCCCCTAAATCCAGCGAATCAGATGAAAAACGCCGCCAAAAGGAAATAGAAAAAGAAGAAGCCAGAGAAAAAGAAAGACTTCGACTTCTCGAAAAAGAGCGTTTGAAAGAATTTCTTGGTTTGGCTGACACTTTGGAAAAAGAGCGGAAGCAAGATGAAGAAGTCAAACAACAGAAAACTGAAGAAACCCAAGCAAGACTTGCCAAAGAAGAAGAATCGACTTCCGAAAAAGACGAAAAACTCATGCGAAAAGAAAAAGAGAAGGAAGAAGCCAGAGAACAGGAACGACTTCGTCTGGAGACAGAAGATGAGGAAGCTATAGAAGCCGAGAGACTTCGTGATGAAAAGCTTTTGGTGAAAGAAAGAGAAAAGCAAGAAGCTAAGGAAGCTGAAAGATTGAGAATCGAGAAGGAAGAAGCCGAGGCCAAAGAAGCCAAACGACTTCATGATGAAAAACTACTCGTGAAAGAGAGGGAGAAACAAGAATCTGCGGAAGCTGAAAGAGCACACATTGAGAACGAAGAAGCCGAAGCTGCAGAAGCCCAAAGACTTCGTGACGAAAAAGTTCTGGTGAAGGAAAGAGAGAAAGAAGAAGCTGCCTTAGCTGAAAGATTAAGAATCGAAAATGAAGAAGCCGAAGCTAAGGAAGCCCAAAGACTTCGTGATGAAAAACTTCTCGTGAAGGAGAGGGAGAAAGCGGAAGCTTTGGAACACAAAAGACTTCGTCTCGAAAGAGAAGAGCAGGAAGCCAGAGAACACTTAATGTCAAAGGAAGAACAACTCCGGTTAAGAGAACGAGAGAAGGAAGAAGCCCGTCTAAAAGCTGAGGAAGATGCCAAAGAAATCGAGCGACTTCGTCTTGAAAAACTGGCAGAAGAAGCTCGTTTGAGAGACAAAAAGCAAAGGCAAAAAGACCAAGAGCGGGAAGACGCCAGACTTAGGGCAGAGGAGGAAGCCAGAGAAGCAGAAAGACTTCGTTTGGAAAGAGCAGCCCAAGAAGCCGCAGAACTAGCTCGTTTGAGATACGAAAAACAACGACAAAAAGACAAAGAAATCGCAGAAGCCAAAGAGCGCGAAAGACTTCGTCTCGAAAAAGAAGCGCAAGAGGCTCAAGAAAGAGCAGAAGCCAAAGAAAGAGAACGACTTCGTCTCGAATCTGAAGCCAGGGAGCGTGAAAGACTTCGTCTAGAAAAAGAAGCCCAGGAAGCTGCCGAAAGAGCTCTTTCCAAGGAACAAATGCAACGTTTGAGGGATCAACAGCTCCAAGAGTCCAAAGAACGAGAAAGACTTCGCCTTGAAAAAGAAGAACAAGAAGCCAAAGAACGAGAACGCCTCAGGCTAGAAAAACAACGTTTGAAAGACGAAGCCAAAGAGCGCGAAAGACTTCGAAGGGAAGAGCTTGAACGTCAAAAACAAGAAGACCGAGAAAGACAGCGACTGGAAGACCTCGAACGACTTCGAAAAGAAGAAGCTGAAGAACTACGAAGACAACAAGCAAAGGAATTGGCGCGACAGGAAGAACGGGCACGAAAATTGCGTGAGAAACAAGCCAGGCAGGCCGAAGAAGATGAAGGATCAATGCAAGAAGTCGTTTTCACCGAACAGTTGCAAAGTTCTGCCGTCACAGTTGAGTCAAGTGCACCGCCAAAGGAATCATCAGAGGAGCGCCGAGCGCTAGAAGAACGGCGAGCTTATGAAAAAAGGCTTGCGGAAGAGAAACGTGCTTTGGAACAAAGGAAGAAACTGGAAGAGCGTAAGCGTCAAGAAGAATTGAAGGAGCAAGAACACCAAGCAAAACTAGAAGAGAAGCGACGACTCGAAGAACTCAAATTGCTAGAACACCAAAAAGCCTTGGATGAAAAACGCCGACTGGACGAATTGCAAGCCCTCGAACATCAAAAGCGGCTGGAAGAGAAGAGAATCCTCGAAGAACAACGACTAGCCGAACTTCGTCGACAACTTGAAGAGCAAAAACTTCTCGACGAACAAAAGCGACTCGAAGCTCAGAGAATTCTCGAACAAAACAAACTCCTCGCCACTCAAAAACTCCTCGAGCAAAAACGAGCCCTAGAAGAGAAAAAACGGCTAGAAGAACAAAAACGTTTAGAGAAAAAACAAACCGAAGAATTGAAACGGCTAGAAGAGCAGAGACGATTAGAAATCCGCCGACTTTCAATTCAAGAGCAACAATCGAAACTGACGCCGCCGCCGGCAAAAGAAGAACGAAAAGTAATTGTAGTAGGAGATCGTCAGACTCAAACTTCGCCAGATTTTGTCAAACGAAGCACGGTCGTGACGAGCATCACCGAAACCGAGACTCAGACTCAAACCGAACACCGAAGATTTCAGGAAGAAGAATATCGTCGAGTCGAAATGGAAAGACGCATTCAACTCGAAGAAGAATTGTTCCAAAGACATCGACTAGAACTTGAGAAACGGCTAAGACTTCGAGCTTTGCAAATCGAAAGAGAACTTCAGTTGCAAGAGCAAGTGTCCGTGACCACGACGACAGTCACGACAACCAGACATGGGCATTTAGCCGGCGCTGCAGACTCCTCAAAATCAACCGTAGTTTACCGCGAGTCAGGGTCAGGGTCAGCGGGGACTTCCAAAATTTACGAAGGCACTGTACGAGTCCGGACCATTCAGGAAGATGAAGAAGTTTCGACGACGAAAAGTGGCGGAGAGTCTTCAAAGTCGACCACGGTTTACCGCCAGTCTACTTCCGGCGCCGTGGCTCCTCCCAAACTTTACGAAGGGACGGCTACAGTCCGGTCCATCAAAGACGAGCCAGGAGTTTCGAAAAGTGGGTCAGAGTCGGCGGCGGGGGCGACCTCAACCACCGTCTACCGTCAGACCAAGGGTGGTTCAAAAGTTTATGAAGGCTCAATCCGAACAGTTGATGAAGGTGGTGCCAAAATTTACGAAGGAACTGTCCGGAAATTTCAAGAAGGTGGTCCAAAAATTTATGAAGGGACAGTTCGAACCATTCAAGGAGGACGTTCTAAAATTTACCAAGGGACTATCCAAACTTCTGCTGCTGCGCATGCTCAAGAGGGTGTTTCAAAAACTTATGAAGGTTCAGTCCGAGTCATTAGTGAGGAAGGGTCTAAAACAACAAGCACAACGAAATCCACCACCTCTGGGAAATCTTCGACATCAAAAAAATCAACGGCAGTTGTGTATCGAGAGTCTACTGAGAGTCCCAAAATTTATGAAGGGTCAGTCCGGGTCATCAAGAAAGAAGGAGTTTACCTGTCAGCCGACGACGACCCAGACACAGAAACAAGGGATACAGACCTGTAAAAAAATTGTTGTGGAACCACGAAAATAAAATTTCACTGCCTCTAAGTACATAAAATCCTAACAAAAAATTAGCTCAAAAATCATCAAAAATAAATAATAAAAAATTTATTTTATTTGTATACTTTTTGAGATTTAAAATTCAGCTTATAAACAGAAATTCATACTCGATGAAAGCCGAGTCACATTTTTTCATTCCTAACCACAAAATTGTCATCCAGATTTTTTTGCAAATCAGTAAGCATTCTTCTCACGGTTTAGAAATTCCTTCGTTTGCGTTTGACCAATTCAATTAATTAAGAGCTGGAGCTGATTGCGGTGTGGTCACCGGCGGAAATGTACCACTATCTGCGGTTTTTTGTCAATGAAATTAATGAGGTCTCAAATCCAACGAACGAACCGATTTTACAGCCAAGTCAGCAGCAGCAGCATCCTGGCCTGGTCTGCTCTGGAATGTCAAGTAATCAAAAATCGACGCTGGAAAATTTGAGAAAGTGACGCTCCCAGGAGTTTGCAGAATTTGCTAGCACTGGATTGGACCGTTGGATTGCAAAGTAGATTGCACAGGTTTGGCTTCAGTCACATTGGTAGTGGTATTCCATTCACTGCACGCACCTTGCAAGAGCTCCTTAATTAAATTAGAGAAAAGTTGTGAATCATGCAATTAGAGTAAAACTCAGATCAAGGTGGAGGAATATTCTTGAAAAATCATTCAAAATTTGGTCCAACAATTCATATAAAATTTGATATTCTTGAAAATGAAGTTTTTGCAAAGTCCTGCAGTGATCTTACTGCTAGCTGGACTACTTTTTAGTTCAATCTGTGCAGTGCCAATTCCACAGTTAGCGTCGGACACAGGAGATAGTAAACCTGCTGAGGTTAGCAAAAAATTTGTATTTCCATTTTTACTTGTAATAATTTGTGCTGGAAAAATTGCGAATGCTTTTGGCACGCTTAAGAACTCATTTCAATTTAAAATCTCTGCTAAGACTTGGCATTTCAAACTAATTATACTTAAGCAAATCTTGTTTCTATTTTTTTGTAGGATACTGGAGGAAATCCGCCACCAAAGGTACCCGACTTTATCAAAATTCTACAAAAACTCGTCGGGAAGTTTTCCCTGAAGTTAAATTGATTATCACTTTCGTTGTCTTATTTTTTGAATATAGCCAGCCAAAGCCCCTGGAGCTCAAGAGCCATCCTCGGCTGGAAAAGTAACGGTCAAACCAGCACAAATTGCTCCTGTAATTCCTCCGAGTGGAATTCTTGCTCCAACCACTGCAATTCCCCCTGGAGTCCCTGTCCCTGTCGAATGTGGCGTCAGTTGCCAATTGCAACATCAAACAACAATTATAATTTTGATTTGCATTCTGGTTTGCATCATTTTGCTCATTGTCATTTTATTTGGATGTTATTTCTTGAAGAAACTGCACGGCAAAGCTCTCCTGACTGCCGACAATGCTGACGTAAGATATTTTAAAGAAGACCCCCCAAAAAACTATTTTTTGCAGAAATTTGATTGTAAAACTTGGAATTCGTTTATTTGCTTGCAGATAATTCGCCGACTTCCACCCAAAAAGACCACGCTGAAACATTTGGATCCAGTTGAGTACGTGCAAAAGACAACCGAAACAATGTCCGTTCCAGGCGCAAATCCGAACGAGACCAAATTAATCACCAAAACTACAACTCAAATCGTGTCAAAGTCAGTGGATGATCTCGATGAATTTGCTTGATTTAAGCAGTAAAAATTAGATTTATAGAAAAATTAGGTAAGATTGGAAGGACAAAAATTTTGTCATTGATTTGAGCTTAGCATGTAACTATTGTTTTTGTTTTTGCCAAAATGTTTAACATTTTGAGAATTCCTTTTGGAAGAAAACTCTATTAAGAATAAAAATTTGTGACACTGCCAGAGCCAAATT
This sequence comes from Hymenaphorura dentifera, assembly GCA_034699705.1. Classification (NCBI taxonomy): domain Eukaryota; kingdom Metazoa; phylum Arthropoda; class Collembola; order Poduromorpha; family Onychiuridae; genus Hymenaphorura; species Hymenaphorura dentifera. Next base: position 5,811 of record JAQGCM010002181.1, read on the forward strand.
TTCGGTTCATGTTAATTTTTTTGCAAAATGCGGAGCGCCCAGCAACATTCAGTTGTCGTGCACATACACAACACAGATTGTGTTCCAAAATTAGTGCAAAATTCTCAAATTGCTTTGCCAAACAGATACTGAGCAAAAGCCTGCACTCGACTATTTTAATTCAGAAAACTTTACAAAACTTGTTCTCCATTGCTGCTGAACTTTTAATCGGTTCACAAAAGTAAAACTCAATTCGAATCAATTCAATTTCAAATTCAATAAGAGATCATCATGTTCAATTTATTCGTATTCAGGAATAATTGACAAACAAGAAAAACTATGCAGTGTAAACTTGTGTACGTTCTCAAAAAATTCCAAGTCTCACACTAACGAGTCACGACACAACTTACAACCACATACATTTTAGCATTAGCATTCAAATGTCAATCACAACCGTTTTTTTTCCTTCAAATTTCTAGCTGTCACGGTTTTCTCTGAGACTCTCTGTTATAAAATTCTACAAATCTTAATTTAAAAACTAAAATTATCACCGAACTAATTCTCTAAACTAAACTCATACACATTCGGGTCTTAAACTATTTAATGACTGAATTTTTTCATTAAAAATTGTAAAATTATGAACCAGAATTTGCTACAAATACTTACACTATTCGCACCCCTTCTTCTTGGAATGTCATTTTGATTTATCGTCACATTTAAGCGTTTTATCACAAAACTTGACATCCAAATAAGTTCAGGTCATGTCATACCCCGGCGCGAGTATCGATAAAATTTCAACCAACTAAAATTTGTTAAAATTCTTCAAAAGAGAGCTTATCAAACTGGCCTTCCAGCCGCTCCTGCCGGCTGACCCCTCAGCTTAAAATCTAATTTGAGTACATCTAATCTAAACAAATAAAAAAGTCCTCCCAACACAATTGGGAAGGAAAGTAAGGAACAGACGAGCTCTCCTGAGAATGCGGGCATCCAGATAAAAGTATTGAACTTGATCTGGAACAAAGACCACCATAGTCCAATGACGGGGAACCCAACGCATGCAATTCCGATCGCAAGAACTGGCGATCTCATTAGGAGAAGGAGGTAGGCAAATGATTGGGAGAAAATCAGTGCAAAAACCAAGAGACCCCAGGATGATGCTCCATTCAACGAATTCTCAAGTCCGAGCCAAAGGACTTCGGGCAGTTCATCGGCTCCAACTCCCTGCAAATAATGAATGACAAGTCAAAATTAATCTTGAGATTTTAGTTGCTACAAATTTTAAAGCCAGGACAGGACCCTGCTTTTGGAGACATGGTCCTATACTCATGGAAGTGCAATTTTTTCCGGACATCTACAGACCATATTGTCCTTCTAGCTCATAGTGACCCAGGTTTTGGATGACCCGATGGATCATTTGATGTCCTTGGGTTGGTTTTCTCTAATTAACACTGCGGATTGACTCCACCCCTTAAAACCGTGGAATTTTTAATCTTCCCTTTGAAACCGTGGCGTGTCCAATCCCTCCGAGAGCCAAGGAGTTTTGACCCCTCCCATTGTCCATTGACTCCTCCCCTGAATTAACTGGTCTTTGAATTTTCTACTTATGTAAAGCTTTGATTCTACGCTCTACCCTATTAATGTTTAGTTTTTCGGTGAAGTCAGGTCAGGACTCTAGTTTTTTTTATCATTGCCCGGTCCGGCCCCTAGTTTTTAATTCATCGAACTCATGTTAACTCTCATAATTAATTACTTTGCCAAATCCTGGAATGAACTCTGTCCAAAAGAGACAGGCAATGATGAGCCAAGCTGCCAAGTGGAACCAAAGGACCGCGTTGAAAACTCTCAAATATGACACTTGAGAGTAGACGTTTCGCAAACTATGAATTGAGTATGGTTGCAAGAGATCGGGTTCAGTTGGTCGGGGGGCTGAAAGGGGGTCTTCGTCCACCGTCTGTGACTGTTGTGACTCCAAATCTGACGTGGTCGTTGTTCCGGTGTGTCGCACTCGAATTACTTTCATCCGCACCGCATTGTACTCATCTCCAATGTGACTTATTCGTTTTTCTTTGGCCTAAAATGAGCAGTCAAGGAAAACATGCAAGAGGTTAACTCAGGTTAACGAAATCAGAACCAGCACACGTTTTGCAGCAATTCGTAGCTCATCAAATAACAGCGACAGCTGCTACTGCTGTTGCAAAAATGTCTGCAAAAATTTGCACATTCTTTCTTCTCTCTCACTGCTTTTTTTTGCAAGGATTAAATTTAACAATAGAACGTTACGTACACGCGCGAGTGTGACACGGTTGAGCAGTTCGACGCTGCGCCTGCGAGCACGTGCAAAAGCAATGAAAAATATATTTTGTTTACAACAAAATTTATGCCAAATATCAAAATCAAAGTTGGCAATTGGCATACGTCAAACTCAAATTGAAATTCAATAGAATCAAAATATTTTCGATCAAATTCAAGCTAAACTGTTTGGAGTGACGTGTTATTCCTGGTGTGGAACGGAACTGATTGGCACCGCTTGGCACCAATACACAAATTTGAGGCAAAACAAGCTACTAGCAAGCTAGCGAAATCAAAGTCCACAATCGTCGACAAATTTTGCAAGTTGCAAATGAGACAAGACAATTGGAATAAAATTGGCATAAATGCATATTTATTTTCAAAATCCTTGCAAATTACTGCACATTCTGCCAAGTCCTGTACTAAAACAAGAGCAAATTCAGTATTTCCAAACTGACGGCTTGTGGCGAATTCATGAATTATGGCATCTTGTGATGTAATCCAGATCACCTTCCATATTTGCATTTGCTTTGCAAACGTCATTATCATTATTTCAGTCACGGCTCTAGCTCTATATCTTTTTTGCTTATTTAGCGGAACGAGGATTTTGACTTTTTACGTGGTTACATAAAACTAGTAATTATTAGATCGCGTGATTTCATTCTTTGCCTTGCTTGTCTTTATGCGTTTTTTTTTTGCAAAAAAATGAAACTGTGAAATGTGAGCGAGCATGAGTGTGAGAGAAAAATGGCGCCGGCCGAGCTGTCAGATTCAGCCAAATTCTAGGAATTACCTCCGGGAGAGCTGACTGCATGCAAAACATGGAGACCGTCCACAGCCAAATTGAGACCACAAAGGCCAAAGTCCAGACTAAATGAACTTGCCAAGTCCAAGGGTCCCTTGGAGGGTGGGCATAGTAATGGCCGCGACACCGGTGATGGTCCACGAGCGAATAGTCGACGCTCACAAATATTCCGGCGGCAACGGCTACGAGAGCAAAACTCCGTCGGAACCCAATTTCTGCAATAAAAAGAACAAAAATTTTAGAAATGAAATCTTGGAATTGAGTGGCTTTCAAAATTTGCATACTTACCTTTCCATTTACTGACCGCATACGTAATCAACGCGAACAAAAAGCTCAGGGCCAGCAACGGATCTTGAAAATTACAAACAACTTTGTGATCTTCCCAAGCATAAAAAACAGTCAGCAAACTAAGTCCAGTTGAAAACCCAATTTTCATAATGGCTGCAGTTGAAATCATGGGACGGAAAATGGTACGACTTCCTGAGCACGCTATTTTAAGGGATACTCCAAGGAGGAGCGTCAAGACCGTCGACATTGTGATTGTTGCTAAGCACGCCGAATACCCGTCACTTTCGCGTGTCTTTTCTGTCAAATGTTCCAAATGTTTTGGAAAAAATATGAGACATCCGGACGAAGAACAAATTGTGAGCATGGCGGCCAAAAACATTCGCCAATGAAACCGCCAGATTTGACTCATTCGTTTGCTGAACCGACTCCAAGTGGGCAAAAGACTTCGGAGCCGGTGGTTTCGGGTCGTGGGAATTATGAACGGACTGTGGCCATTTTGGAGGTGATGATTGTTGGGGATAAGGGTTATCCGCGGAACGGTCGTGTCACAGTAGGGATTGGTTTCGGAGGTATCTTCTCCGTCATCATCGTGACCGTTTGGGGACGAAATCAAGATTTCTTTGTCTTCGCCGCCCATTTTGTAGCCGGAGTTTCAAAAATTTGAGGCCGATAAGGTCGGTTTTATCGAACTTTCCAGGAAAGCAGAGATTTCGCAAAAAATTGAGGCCAATCTACACAAATTGTATCTAAAAATGAGGCCTAAAATCCTAAACTTTGGAGACTGACATGACGAAGTCCTGTTTTTTGTTGTTGCGTTATTCCACTTGACTACACAAAAAGTGTATCATTGTACACTCACTTTACTTACTCGTCACTCCTCAAGTTTACATTCTTGTACCTGCGGTTTTTTAGCTCGAACAAAAACTAAGGTGGGCAGTCACCTCGTTCGCTCGCTGGTTGACGACGCTGCTGAACTGCACTGGTTGAACTGAACTCAATTTGAAAAGGAAAACTCGTGAATGCTGTGAATGTGATACCTGGGCACTCTTAGCTGTTGTGCAATTGCATTGCAATTGCTCCAACGCATTGTTCTCCTAGCCCACCGTCTTCACCTTGAATTTGAATTAATTCATTGATCAATTCCAAATTCAAATGCTAAACGAAACCAAACCAAAAACCAAAACCTTGATCAACCCATAAAGGCCTTGCCTTGCCATGTGCGGTTCGTACGCACGGTGCGGGCTCAAAACTGAGGTGCAACTTGCAACACACAAAGTAAAAACTGGGCTCTTAAAAACTTCTCAAACTTTAAGAAGAGCAGAGAGCAGAGTTAGTAGTGTTGAGTTACACGTTTATAAATATTCTGATGCCTTGCCTTGCCTTGCGATGTATTATGCAAGAGCTTGTCGTCCACTTTGTTGCTAAATTGAACGAGTTGTGGCAATAGTTTAACTCTTTTCCTTGTTTTGTGTGGAATAATAGTAGCAAATTTTTTTTGTTGCTTTTGTTAGGTTGTCCGGTGTGTTTCGTGTTGCGTCACCACTAAAAGTTTTGCAGGAATGAAGACTGAAGACGCTTCCTTTGCAAAAAAAAATCAGTTTGCGAATATTTCTTGAAGCCAACGCAGTGCAGTGCAGACTGACAGTAGCACGGCACGGCGCTCGACTCGACTGGCAATTGGGATTTTTGCTATTGGCAATTGCAGTGCAGAGTTATAGAGTTGAATTTGAATTGCTTATTGCATTGGTTGAGGAAGAGAGGGTGAATTTTTTGGGGGATTTTGCAAGCAAAAATGCAGTATAGTTTTAGCAGTAAGTTTACAGTTTGCACTGTGCACTGCACTCTGCCTGCCTACCTTAAGAGAGTAGGAAAGGAAGGGGTAAATTTTTTGCAGCAGCTATAAGTAAGTGCATGAGAACTCGACAATTGCTAAAGTAATAATATTGTTGCCTGTTGCTTTGTACTACGGCATTGCCTTTGGGCCTGAGCTGGCGCCTGGGTGCAAAAAAATTAAGAGTCTGTGCATGTAACATGCATTCATGCTATGCTATGCTGGGCCGTGTCCATGGAGTCATAGGGGATACTGTTTGCATGTTCATTGTTACCAAATTCACCATGGATCGGCTGAATTCATAATTCTCTATTGTTGAATTTTTGAAAGCCTTACCTCCGAAGCGCCACAGGTTCTTCCTTCTTCGGAGAATTAGATTTCCGTGAAAATCAAAAATACGTTGGTCATATCCACGTTTAATTACGGGCACTTTGACTAATTTCCCGGAAAATTGAGAAAAGGATTTTTCGTATTTTTTGGAGGAAACAAAATTCATTCCACTAAAATGCTCGAAACTTGAAAAAATCTAAAAACAGCATTGCCACGGGGTTTGACCTGACAATAATTTTTTAACGATTTTGAAAATAGTTGATATCTGCAAATGCGGTTAGTGGTCGAATATGGGAAAAAATATAAGAGATCTGATGGATCGAATACTCATCGCTTGAGCTTCCCTTCTCAAATTTTCTTGATTTGTTCTTGACAAATTTTTGAATGAGGTAGGCCCATAGATATGGTATACTAAATAATTATATAGTCATTTAGTACACCATATCTACGGGTAGGCCCAAGCCAAATGGTCAAGTTCAAGCATGAGCCGAAACATGCCCACAAAAGTTATTTTTTCGTACTTAAGAGCTCAGAGTAATGAATTGTTGTTGGCGACCTGCGGTCGCCGTTTGCTTGTGCCCGTATCGTAGAGAGGACATTTTTGTTTGTCGAAATAAAACAATCGCGGAGCTGGGGGAAAAATGGTGCTGGGGGAAATATA
>JAQGCM010002182.1:0-11992 GCA_034699705.1 Hymenaphorura dentifera
GTCGACTACAATGAATTGGCCTGGTTCTACGGAGAGGAATGCTGGGGACATGACAATGTACCTGGGACATTATGCTATCTCTGCGATAAGACTGTTTTCCCCCTGTGCCAGTTCATTGTGTACGCCGGAACGAGATACTATTTGTATTTCGAGTCCGACCTGGCGGATGGAGATGACGAATGTGGTCTACTACAATGCATTTTTTGCTTCAACTACTTTCATCGTTTCAATTGCTGCTTCGCATTGTCTGATGCTACTTTCAAGAAAAAGTTGAATGACAGAAATTGGTCCTGCCCCCTCTGCGTTCCGGAGTTCTCACCAACTGATATCATCGACTTGCTACATAAAGTGATAAAGTGCACTGGAGCGGAGAGGATACCAAGCAAGCTATGGAATTTCCTAAACAAAAGTTGTTCGTTCAAGAAGTTCTACATGTCCAGTGATGAGTCATTTCTTGCAAATAGAATTCTATCCTTTTTTGTGACTAACTTTGCTTTTGATACGGGTTGGGACGAATAATACCTGACTGACCTGCGGCTACCACTCTACCTTCATTATGGACTACGACCTCTAACTTTTGACTATGGATATTATCGGTTCACTGTTATCACTTTTGAAATGTTATGACTAATATCTATCAATGACACACTTTCATAGTGATACAAATGTGTATATAAAATAAAATTAATTAATTAGGATTTAAATTGTTGTTAGCGTCTTAATTGACAGCACTTTCAGGTATATCAATGTGACTTGTTCGTATTGTGAAAGGAATGTTGTTAATGACTTTAATAAATTGAACCAAGACCAAGACCAAGAACATGCAACAACCAAGTTCAAGTTCAAGTCCAAGTTCATGTTCTGACTGCAACTTGAACTTGGAACCTGGACTCAGGACCTGCATGTAACTTGGAAGTTATTTCCAATTTGGTAAAATTCTATGGTCATGCTCAATGCACGCCGTCTGTATTTATTGCTCGACGCGTTGCACATAATCACGAAAGTTGGTGGTCACAGTTGAATTGCAGTCCAAAAAAGCAAATCCAAAAAATTCGATTTGGAATTTTTGAACAAAAAATTTTGAAAGTCAAACATTGGTAGACGTGTTTGCAAGTTTAAAAAATGGAAAGTGACAGCCCTGAACCACATATCGAGTCGGCCAACACATTTACACGTGAAAAATCGGTTCCAGATCAGGAATCGGATTCAGACGCTGCTTCAACCTCTGTCCCTGGACTCGATCGAAACTCAAAATTTAGATCGAACGTTCATTCCCATTTCAAATTGTTAGAAAAAGAGCAGAAATACAAATGCAAATACTGTGTTTGAATTTTTCAAGTTCGAATAGCAAGTTGCAAGTTCAGGTTCAAGTTCAAGTTCATGTCCTACCTGCAACTTGGTCGTCCAAGTTCAGGTTCAAGTTCAGGTCCTAAAATTTAGGACCTGCAACCTGCATGACCAAGTTCATGTCCAAGAATTTAGAACATGCACTAACCAAGTTCAAGTTCAAGTCCAAGTTCAGGTCCTGCACTTCGCAACCAAGTGCAAGTTCATGTCCTTACAAGGACATGCACCTTGCGGAGCACTATCTACGATTCTACTAATCCAGTATTATTCCCCGAAGTAGTGTGGTGTGGTCTCGGCGAAAATTCAATTGACGGATTGGTTTCTTAAATGTCAAACTAACACATCAGTCGGTTCAAGGGATCTAATATATGGACTTGCTGGATTTCAAGATAAACTTTTGCACGGTGGCGTCGGCGTTGACAAAAATTGCATTACTACATTAAGAATTAGAATATTGTATTTGGAATGTGATTAGTCAAATCGAGATACGATTACGGTAGATAATGTTGTCGAATTAACAAATTCGGATATCAGAAGTGGGCCACAATTCTTTGAGGAATTTTCAACTGAATTTGTGAATCTTTTACCAGAATTTTTCTAAAGTTTCTACAACATCGCATTGTCGAAGAATTAAAAAAACTTTACAATGCACATTGTTACAGAATTGTTGCATACAAGTTGCATACTAATTTAGATTTATATATTTGCTTCTTGCATACTACATCCAGCAGAGCCTACGGGAGTTCCAAAAATGGTGAAGTGGAAGAGCAGGCAAATCTAAACTTAAAGCCTAAATTCTGGTCTGCCGACGATTTAGCCAGCTGTAGCTGTTAGCTGTACAAATCAGCGGGTGAATTGACAGTGTTAATTAACATCCTTCACATCGCCTTCTTTAATTAACAGCAATTAAAAAAACAAATTGGTATAATTGGACCAAATTACATTACGACCCTATTAGGGTCAATTTGATTACGCGAAATTTGAAGCTCGCATAAAATGCCACGTTATGTTTCTCACCATCTCATTACTTGATATTTCTTGGCAACAGCAAGAGTCTTTTAAATATTCCGTACTAATGGCTATCGCGTTAAATTGCTGGAGTATTCTACTACTGCCCTTATTGTTTTCTCTTGGTTTCGCCGAACTTATCACTGATTCATACTGCAACGAGAAATACGGTTTTGGCATCGATCGTGCTACGCAAACATGTAAGTTTGCCATTGCAATTACAACGTGCAAAGATGACCCTGAAGACGACCCTATGCTCACCTGTCCTGGGAATTCTACTTGTTCAATGGGGTATGAAAGGAAAATATGCAGATGCAACCCTGGTTTCACGCGAAGTTTCGACCTGCAGACTTGTGATCCAGGCAGACACCACGGAGAGGAATGCGATGACAAAGAAAACCTGTGCTTGGCTGAAGAAAATACGCGTTGCGTTTACGACTGGGATAAGAGCGGTCATTGGTGTCAATGTTCCTCCTACGATCTCTGGAACAATATGAGTTTGTGTATTCCAAAGCAATGCGAGTACAGATACCAAAATGCTTACTTGGACTGGGGTACCGGTGCTTGTATATTGAAGGTTGGACCGCCGTTTAACGAAGATTTGAGGAAGCTTCCCTTATCGAAGGATGGAGCAAAGAAGCAGATTCTCTCGTGTCCCACTGATGCTGAGTGGTTCAAAGCGGCTAATGATGAGAATTCTGAAAATTTGTCATGCAAATGCAAGAATGGCTTCATCCCAAGTAAAGACAGGAAAAGTTGTCTGGAGAAAACATCAGTTGGAGTCAGTTGCAGCGAAACAAATTTCTGCCCTGCTGAACAAGGTCTTCTTTGCGGGAACGGAGTTTGCGAATGCAATGGAACATGGAGCTCTGCGAACTCATTTTGCTTTTCGGACACAAGCTGTGAGTATCAAACTCAAGGAAGTTTCTTTGAAAAGGAGTCGGGCGAATGTAGAAAGAGGATAAGAGCAGATTGTAAGGCTGAGGGTTCAGTTTGTCCTATCAACGCCAAATGCACACGTGATGATGATGCTTACACCGGTTTTGAGTGCAAATGCTATGAGCCCGAATTTGTTCCCAAAGCGAATGGAAATGGTTGCAACGCCTTGAAGAGATACGGCGAAGAATGCAGCGCTGAGGAAGGAAACCCGTGTGATGGGAAGGCCTACCTTAAATGCTTGGCAAATGGTCGTTGTGGGTGCCCTCCGAACACCATGTGGGATGCGGCACGTGGGAGGTGCGAACTGGAAGTTGGGCAAGATTGCAGTAAAGGAACGCCTTGCTCAAGAAATTCAGAATGCCCGGGTCGTAGTTCCAGATACTTGCAATATTGTCGCTGCTTGGAAGGATACACAGTGGAGAGGGACCCATTCCAGGGAAATATGCAAGTATGCCGTGCCAATTACTTGAACACCTGTGACATGGAATTGGATAACGACTGCAGACAAGGAACGGCTTGTATTGACGGGACCTGCAAATGCAAGAGTCCTATGAACCAAATCTATCAAGATGGAGCTTGTCAGACGCTCGTGGGAGGAAATTGCACCGGAGCGGGAGAGTGCATCTCAAGAGCGAATTGTTCACCGTTTGGAGTCTGCCAATGTACGGGAGCAAATCATGTCGGTGTGGACCGAATTTGTTATCCAATTTTTGGCGATGCGTGTCACGCTGGAAAACCATGTGATTTTAATCAAGGAATGGCTTGTATTGGAGGCCTTTGCAAATGTTTTGATCCGTTTTTGAAATTCGACGGGCCGTTTGGATGCGTTGCAGTAGATGGGGCTCGGTGTGGAACTCAGGTTGAACCTGTTCAAGAATGTCGAGGACCAAAAGAAAATTGCAAATTTTATTCGGTCGGCTGTGAATACAACTCTACTTGTGTTAACAAAGGCCATTTCGATTCGTGCCAATCTGGTTCTCAAGGCTCAAATGTGGCAAACACTTTAAACACAATTAAGTAGCATAATTAAGCACAATTATGTCGCACTAGTTTGACTTTGATTGATGGACGGTTTCGTCACGTTAAATTCTACTTTTTGGCAAAGTCAAAGCAATAAAATCAAACTTGAGTTTTTGCTGTTTGCTAATTAAACCTCATTATTGGTGGCTAATTGTACTATTCTCATTTACACCTCTGTCTACACAAATTTATCAATATGGAAATATGCCTAAAGTGCAGCTCGATTTAGTGAGTTAAAAATAATCCGACAAGATCCATGTCTTGGATTTAGTATGAGACTCAGTTCGGGAAGTGGCATTTTGCTACAAAATGAAATTTGGGTCCATGGAAGACCTGCTCAGAAGTTGTGCCATTGCTCCATTGCTCGGACGCCTCAGTGGTTAAAACCCGTTGCCTTTGTTCAGAGCAACACGCATTTATCGAATCTTTAATCCTTGTTGATACAATTGGGCTTAAATTATGAAAATTTATGTAATTTAATATGCACAAGTTTATGTTGCCATAGATTTGATTAAATGAATATAGTGTCCGTAAAGTTGCTGCGAAACTATTTCCTGCAATAATTTCGTTTCTCCCATTTCTTCCATTCTGTCCCAAATTTTTGTTTTGTCCGCTTTCGGCTACAGATTTTACGATCGGGTGGAAAAAACCAAGGTATTTCAAACAACCCTATAGGTACATACTACTTGCCAAAGAACAAAAATTTTCAATTTTTTTCGGCCACTTTTGGAGTCTGTGCACTTAAGGCCGCCTTAGCAACCGATCTCAAATTGAGATTTCTTTTCATATAAAAAATTGGACAAAGTATTTTTTGTTGGGCTCAAACATACAGTTGTTGATTTTTGAGATCAACAAAACTGGTGCCAAATTGGCACCAGTCGAAAAATAAATTTTTTAATTTGTTGACAACTGAGTATGTCACTACCTAATATGCGCCGTCGTCAAGGTATCTTGGAAAAAACCACACCAACACTAAGCCCAAGTGCTCTGTGCAGGTCCATGCAAGGAACTGAACGTGAACATGAATTAAGATTAGTAATCTTACTCCGTGTTTTTAATCACGGGGAAAGAATTAGCTGATTAGCAGTTATTTGAGGAATAATCTAGTTAGAACAGCCAGATAATTAATTTTTATCCCACTTGCTTTTATACGCATAGCATTCAAATGCCAACATTGATCCTTCACGATACAATGTGATTTACTCCATACAATGGATCAATGTATGGAAATTTAAATGTTTACGATGTCTTTGGAAGTATTGCAAATATTAAAAAATGTGCTAATGATAACGCACAACGTCGAGCAACTATTACCTGAACATCTCAATGTTTGTTTCTGGTCTGAAGCAACCATCTCAGTGCTTAAGTTTTAACTCACTGCGTCTTGCTTGTGTGCTGTTCGGGTAGAAATGGAAATGTAGAACCTCACGTTGATGGTGACTACGAAATGAAACTAAATAGTAAAGTAACGTGGGCCAACGCTGGAACCTCAAGCAGTGAATTTATCATGACGGTAGTAGAGTAGCCGAATATTTGATACTTATTAACATGCACTGAAATTTTCCAGTTGTGCCCGAAGTTCTCGAGTTGGACTTATTTATTTCCTTCCGCTATTAGACACCATTGAGTCGCCCCATCTAAAAGAATATCCCCGGACAGCCACTATTATCTGAATATTGCCGTTTGAATTTCTGCCTGATCCATGCCATGACTTTTAATTTTAACTCATTTACTTCCATGTTATTCGGACTGAAATAGAAAAGGTAAAGCCTCACGATAATGGTGCATAAGAAGTGTGCTATGCGACAGAAGCGAGTGGTTAGTATGAAGTTACGTAGCCAAACAAATAATGAAACTTTATATTGCGTTGCATCCATTTCTGCATTCTATACGTAATGTTTTGGAGCCCATGTTTCGATTCTACCAGTCTGCGATGAACGTTTATAAATACAATATTAGCGATAGCCGACGTCCGATAGTCGAGTTGTGCCCGAAGTTCTCGATTCTTTACACTCATTTATGATTTGATACGCTCAGGACGAACATTGGCTACCAGCTAAAAGCGGATTACATCCACGAAAAGTGACTAACATATCCAAATTTGCCCAAGTACCAAATATCTTTCAAAAATCAAAAGTTTTGTTTGGAACATGTTCTTTTCGGCGTTCCCTATAATGGCCAGCCAGAAATTGTATCAATTGTTCACAAGACTAAGCTCCGAATTGTTGAAGATACTAGGGGCATGTTTCATTGTTGCAAATCCTGACAGTGCGATGAAACCAAAATTTTCTTTGTTAGCAAAATGGTTTAGAATTCTGGCAAGCATACGAGTGACTCCATTCGTCATGGACGAACACGGCGGAAAAATGCGAGTGATCAAAGAATGGCGACACATTGGACTCTGTCATTTGGTGACAGTGCTCATATTTTGCCGGCAAATTCTTCTATCATTCCGTGTCTATGAATGCCTGACCGGAGACTTAAATCCACCGGTCACCCAGTGGTTTATTCTTATTTCAAATTGGCTAATATTTACGGGCAGTATTATTGTTGGAACATTGGTATTTCGAAACCGATTTGAAATTGCCAACTCGTTTAACAATTTCGTCCAACTTCAGGATCAGATCGAAGGTCAGATAATAATTATAATAACTTGTGTCGATCTTTTGAACTCTTTGTGATTGCAATTTTTTTAATTTTCTAAGGTTCTAGCTCGCGGTTGGAACATGCTTGGATCAAAGTTGAATCCCTACAACGAGTATTTCTATCTTTTGTGGCTGTGCAACCAATATTGCTATTCTTCTTGGCACTGACAAGCCCTAATCAAATATTTATGATATCTTTTCGGTTTCCTGAGACACATGAGTCAAGTCTAATTATGCGTCTAACCCTCGCCTTTTTAGAATCGCTCAGTTTTCTAACAACTGTTGGACCTGGGACGTCATTGGTTTCACTCGGTCTAACTTATGTGTTGGTCACAAAAACTGCTCTGCAATGCTTAAAGTGGGGACATAAACGAACAGCTTTTAAAATAAATGCACTTGTTAGATTTTTGCCAAAATTTTAATACAATAATTGTAATGAGTTGACCTCTGTCTGTGTCATAGGTCTAACCAGGTGGAATCAAAGACACGGTTGATCTTCACCTTCAGAAAATACGAATTGGTCAATTCACAATGCAACGAATGTTTTTCAACAGCTTTTATACCAATTTTTAAAACATTAGCTGGAAATCTGTTGATATTTTCTATTGTGAGCTTAATCAGAAATGGTTTCACGAGTTTCATTGGAAGCGTGTCATTGTTCATAATGATTGTGGCGTTAGTACTTGTACTGGGGACATTTTTCCCATTTGCTTCAGCAATTCATACAATTTCAGCACAGATTTTACAAGCCTGGGAAAAAGATGTTCATCAATCAAGTGAACTCAAATGCATGCTGGAAAGTTTGAAACCATTTGGAATGCGAATAGGGCACTTGTACGTCATGAAAAGTACGACTGCGGTGACATACTTCCGTATTATATTCGATACTACGATAAATGCTTTGTTGGGAATTTAATTGTGTAGAAATATGTAGTTGGAATATGGATGTTAAATTACACATTGTACATTATATGTTATTTGAAATTGACATTAAAAATAACCCGAAATGAAATCAAATTCGAAAATGATTAACAAGAATTCAGTCGCATTGTTATTAATATTCTTTTATGTCTGGTGTTTTGCTCACTCATATAATATAATGCAAAGTTTATTATTGAATATTTATTGTTCGGTTTTCCGTTAATTTGTAAGTTAGACGAGCTAGTGCTCCACACAGGTTGCATGTTGAGTTAAATCATATTATTATTTGTGTTCTATTTTAGATTTTTTGTAGCATCAATTGTTGAATTTTCTAGGTTCTAGCTCAAGCTTCGAATACGTTTGTGTCAAAGTTGAGTCTGGAGTACGAACATTTTTAGTGTTCACGATTGGGCAAGCAATCTTGTTATTTTTCTTGGGACTGACCAGCCCTAATCTAATATAATATACCTGATGTCCTCTCTGTTGCCGCCTGAGACGCACGAGTCAAATTTCATGATTCCTGTATTTCTCGCCTTTTTAGAATCGTTTAGTTTTGTAATAGCTGTCGGACCAGGGAGCTCGTTGGTTTCCTTGGGTCCTTTCATACATGTGGATGACAAAATCTGCATTGCAGTCGATCATGTAAGCACGAACGCAAGCATTTACGTATTTGGCGAGCCTTTACCCCCGAAAATTATAATGTGTCACTATTTCGCTTGCGTTACATACAGGTCAAACCACACGGAAGCAAAGGATAAGTTGATATTAACATTAAAAAAATAAGAATTGCTCAATTCATATTTCAACTGAATTTTTTCAGGAGCATTCATGCCAATGTGCAAAATTTTTCTAGCAAGTCATATGGTCCTTTCCATTGTATTTCTAGTTAGGAACGGGTCCACGATCGGCATCACGAGTGTATCAACACTTTCTCAAAACTGTAGCGGTTACGGTTGTTGTGAGCATATTTTTTCCGTGTGCTTCAGCCATTCATACAATTTCAGCAGAGATTTTGGAAGATTGGGAAGAAGATGCACATATGTCTAGAGAAGTAAAACTGATATTGAGAAGTAAGAAACCGTTTCGTTTGGTATTAAAAGTTGGACAGTTTTACGTCATGAAAATACTACAGCGGTTACATATTTCCGTTTTATCTTTGATACAACGATAAACGCTTTGTTGGGAAGCGAATAAAGACATGCTGTAGCTTAGGAATACAAATGTAAATTTTAGATACTCCACAAGTTCTTCGAAGTTGGTAGTAAATATAACATGTACGGAAATTATTAACAAGAACTTCAAATATCCTCTTATTGGTATCCCATCTCTTGTATACTATTTTACTATATTTTATAGCTTCGAATGGACATTTATTATTGACTTCTTCGGTTTCGCTGGTCAAAAATTTTTGGAAGTCGAATTTTGCACCCCAACCGAGTTTTTACGTATCGTTTATTATCGCATCTTCGCCAAGGATATAATATTCGGGGTGAAATTAATATGTCAATTCGCATCACGGCTGTCAATACGAATGAAAATACATAATCTTTGGCTAATTGTTACTATGAATTCATTGTTCAGCGTACTTGTACTTACTTTCGTTTAATATTGAACATTATAGGAACCCGCCTCAAGACCATGGCGAGCGAGACTATAGCTGCTTTGGCGAATATTTGGTATCAATCTATGCAATACTGCGAACGAAAGAACGTCAAACTGTAAATCTGCAATAGCTCCGGCCCTCAAATTTTGTACATAGTCCACCAGTTTGTGTTACGAAGAATATCATAACTAAATTGGCTTTAGCAGGCTTTCGCAAAGTCCTCTATGTAACTAATTTCCGTATAAGTTTTCCAGTCTTGTCCGAATCTCTCGACCCGTTTGACTTGTTTATGTCATTCCGCTAGAAGGACCATTTTAAAGAATAACCACTAAAAGTAATAAGTTCTCGAGGTCGTCTATGTTTCACTCCAAACTTAAACAGTTCGTCTGAATATTGTTCTCTCTAGACTTTCACGCAATGTCTAGATAAAAACTTTACCAATTATTTTCGATACTGCGCTCGGAATTCTTGATATTAGCGGCATATTTCATTTCTAGAAAACCTGACAGCGCAAAAAACGAAAAATTTGCATTGGTGTCAAAATGGTTTAGAGTTTTGTGCAATCTTCGAGCCACTATGTTCGTCATGGACGAAAGCAGCGCCAAAATTCAATTGATCGAAACAAGACAACATGTTGGATTATGTCATTTGGTGACGGTGCTGATATTTTGCAGGCAATTCCAATTATCGTTCGGTGTTTTTCAATGCTTAACCGGAACCTCAACTCCATCTGTCATCCAGTGGCTTATTCTAATTTCGAATTGGATAATTTTTACGAGCTCTTGCATATGTGGGGTACTGTTGTATCGTAAGCGATTTGAAATTGTAAACTTTTACAACAAATTCATTCAACTTCAGGATGAGATCGAAGGTTAGACAACAATAACTATTATAACAATTATTATTGTAGCTATTCTGCTTGATGATCTTTGAGATTTCTGAAATTCGATTTGTTTGACTTTCTAAGCTTCTGGCTCACGTTTCGAACATATTTGGATTAAAGTTGAGTACGGAATACGAGTTTTGCTATATCTCACGGTTGGACAAGGAATACTGTTATTTTTCTTGGGACTAACAAATTCGAGTCAAATATATTTGATTTCGTCCTTATTACCAAAGTCTCAAGAGTCGAGTTTTAATATACATGTACTTTCTGTATTCCTAGCCATTTTGGAATCATTTAGTTTTATAACGGCTGTCGCCCAAGGCACTTCTTTGGTCGCCTTCGGTCTATCTTATATGTGTCTCACAAAATCTGCATTGCAATATTTGGTGTCAGTACAACCTCAAACACTAAACAACATTACGTTGATATAAAGTTTAATGACGTAATTGTATTGCAGGTCAAACCAAACGGAAACCAAGAAAGCATTGATCTCCACTTTCAGAAAATACGAATTGGTCAACTCATATTTCAACGGTTGTTTTTCAGATGCTATCATTCCAGTTTGTAAAACATTTGGCGGAAATCTTTTGATCTATTCCATTGTGGTTTTGGTCAGAAATGGTTCCAAGATCGTCATGACAAGTGTATCTTTATTCCTAACGATTGCCGCAATTATCCTTGTGCTGGGCATGTTTTTCCCATTTGCGGCAGCAATTCATACAATTTCGACACAGCTTTTAGAAGCCTGGAAAAAGGACATGAATGCATGGAATTGAAACTCATGCTCAAAAGTTTGAAACCGTTTGGAATACAAGTAGGACAGTTTTACATTATCAAAAGAACTACAGGCGTCACATACTTTCGTATCGTATTTGATGTCACGATGAACGCTCTGGTGGGAAGTGGTTGAATATAAATACTAGCTTGGGAATGAATAAGAATGTAAATAGTACATAAGTTCTACAAATTGTAACTTTGAAATAGGGTAACGACAACTGTACATGTTTGAAAATTAATCAGTCGTATTTTGATCAGTATTCCCTGATGTCCGGTATGTTGCTTTGAAGAATGCAAATTTACTATTCTTTGGCATTGATAATTTGTAATTTTTACGAGTATAGCTTATTCGAGGCGACTCAAATGTTCACAATGAAAAATGTGCAAAATGATGTTTTTTTACAGCCCAATGAAGATGCTGATAGCTTATGAATCGGAATGTAAATATTTGATTCTTCACATGTTCTTCGGACTTGAAAAAGAACTTCAAACGTATTTCTATTACTACCTCATTATCTCTTACATTTTGCTGCTTCGAATATACTTTCATTACGGACTTATTCGGTCTCGTTAGTTAGAAGTTCTCACGAGTCGAGCTAATGTTGAATTGTGACATTTTAAACATTCATGTACTCGCGTGGCAAAATGCACTTCCACCGGGAACTACTAAATGTATTGGTTCTCAACTCAGGAGACTCGCTTTGCTGCCGCTCCGTCCAACGTATTCCTTACGTTTCAACGCAGCACGGAAATTCTTGAAAGAAAATACAAATAAAATGTGCAAAGCACATTGCGAAAAGCGATCGCTGTCAGTAGCTAGTGACCACATCCACACAACAGAGGTAC
>JAQGCM010002183.1:0-11981 GCA_034699705.1 Hymenaphorura dentifera
AAGATCTATCACTCCTGAATTTTTTAGCCGAATCGGACAGGGGGGGATCCGGCCATACATGTGCGGCGATCTCCTTTGTAAAGTTTTCGTTGCTGGGCGAGCGAGGTCAAAGTTGTTTTTTCGCGATACTTCTGATGAAATACTGGGCCATTTCCTGCAAATATTATGAATACGTGAATATTTCGTAGGGATATTCAAAATTTAGGTAGTAAAGATAAATAAGGAGGTAATTGGGTAAAGACTTTGGTAAAGCTTATAAGCTTTACCGGTTTACCTCTGTACTTGTCTTTACTGCCTTAATTTTGAATACCCCCCAAAAATTGATGGAAATACAGTCAAATCTCGATGGTACGGACTCTGCGGGACTGCAAAAAACGGTCCATACTAACGAAAGTCCGCCCTATCGAACTACTTGTTTTAAAATATTTTCATTGGATTTTACGCAAATAATCAATTTCGTCACATTAAAAATAAATCAATGAATTAATTGCTTGATAAACTGAAAAATTGTAAAATGATAGCCTAAATTCCAAATAATTTCATTGATTTGATCTTAAAATTTGAACATATGTAGAAGCGATCAAAAACCAATGTTGCCGTAAAAATTAAAAAAAATGGAACATTTTCACGAAAACCTCAGGAACTTGCGCGATTTTTTGGCAAAAAGTTTGTAACAGCGAGGTTTTTCTAAATTTTGTGAACGAAAATCAGTCCTTATTAACGAAAGTCCGTACTAACGAGGTTCGACTGTATCACCAGCCTAATTAGTAAACTAGTCATTAAGAAATTACCAAAATAAAACTCTCGCTCCACTCCATCCCACTCCTGCAGTAGTTCACTCAAACCCTTGGATTTGATAGCAAATATTCCAAAGGTTAAGAGCCCATTCAAAGCATACACGCTTAATCCTAATCCTAAGCTTCCAAGGTAGGAATAGTCAAATGAATCAATGAAGTTAAAATAGCTACGCCAAAATTGAATGCTTTGAAACGCTTGAAAAACCTGTTGCGCCAAACTGAGAATTTCAAAATTTTGGGCTTTACACTTGCACTAATTTCGATTTGAATCGTAATCGTACCCAGCCACTTTAGAAATTTGTAGTAATTTAATTGCAGCTCGAGTGCAGTTTTTGGGGGGTTTGGGCTGCAAAGCCACAAATGATTTTTTAAACTTTGGTTCCATTCTTGGTCGAAATAGACGTTCGCGTATTTGTCGAATCTGTTTTGTGGAAAATTCAGACAAAAATTCGCAGCAGTAGTCAATCATCGAGTCCCTGTAGAAGTGCTGCTCTGCTCTGCATTCAATTAATTAAATTCTTTTCATTCAAAACTGTGTCCACCAAACTCAATATTTAGTCATGGCGTCAAGTTTATTGCAGCAAGTCTGCAATAAACTAAAGAAAGACTGCATACGATATGATTCTTACAACAAAAAAGTTCTAGTTATGCGTACTTTGAGTGTTCTTGTTTGCTAATTTTTATGATTAGGTTTTGCTTTTGTTCTAGCGAAGCAAACATAAAAAAACAAAGACAAATAATCACGTTCAAATGCTTCCAAGTGATAATCTAATCCCAAAATCTATTGTCCCAAAATGTATAATGTCAAAATCAAAATTATAGATTTTTGCCATTATAGATTTTGGGATTATAGATTTTAAGAATATAGATTTTGAGATTATAGAATTTAGGATTATAGATTATCGGGTGCTATGAACGGTTCAAGTGGCCGGCAAACTCACGAGGGAAGTACTCGAGGTGTTCATGGCCGATTGAGCTGAGAAATTGTGATCCATTAGAAAAAAATAAAAATGGTAAATTTTTGGTCAAAAAAATTTTTATGGGGAAACCCCATGAAAGTTGAAAATTTGTGTGTTAATTTCCCTTCAATTTTTGAGGAAATTTGTTTAGCGAAAGTATGGTCTAGCATGCCATGGTTTTTCGCTCGGGCCTCCTCAAAACATGGTTTTCCATGCCCACATTTCCTCAAAAAGTGAAGGCACACGAATTTCACACGAATTTCCAACTTTCATGGGGGTTCCCCTCTGAAATTTTTTTTGACCAAAAATTTTTTTTTGCCCATTCAGAGAAAGTGAAGATGCTACTATTTTTTATTTATTTTTCTCAAACGGATCACAATTTTTCAGCTCGGCTTTCAATCGGCCATAACCACCTCGAGTACTTCCCTCGTCCGTCAGTCCTGCCCCCATAAACCTAATTAATCAAAATGCAGACCGCCGGGGTTGTTGCGAGTACAAAAATTAAGCGAAATCAGGCAGTCAGGCCAGGCGCCTTTGGGATTTCACTTTGAATACTAGTCAGCGCAGTGCAGTGCAGCCCAGATAAAAATCCGTACTTATTAGACTAGGCTATGAAGTCTTGGGAGCAGAATTGTATGAAGAAATGAAGGTCACCGTCAACCAACACAACTCCATCGCATCGTCCTCATCTCGTGCAATTTCTTTCTGTGCTCTCAATTGGATTACGCAACGCAATCACCCCATACGCATACGCATACAGAGATTTGCAAGGAGAAAAGTGTAAGAACTAAGAATAGATTAGTCTGTCTGCTCCGTTCAATCGCACAGCTCAAGTTCATTGCATGGCATCGCACGTGTGGTCGAGTTGAGCTGGAAAACTTCTGGATGGATGCATTTCTCGTCTAAACTCACTCAGTCAGTGTCTGTCTGTCTGGCTAGCAAGCCAACAAGACGACTAATTTGCAAAGAAAAACTGAGTCTGAGTTTGAAAATTTTGATTGTCGTGAATTTCTGCTTGCATAGAATTGAAACACAACCGAGAGATGACAAATTGTCATCCAAAACAACGGGCGCCGACGACTTTTCTTGTCGTCGTCGTTGTGCTAACTTTGCTGAGTGGATTTGTGAACCTGAAATTTATTACAAGTGCCTCTGCCGCCTCTGCCAACGACGACGACGACGACATTGGAACCTCAACTGCTCAACCCCTCGCAGACTTTGAAGCCTGTCTGCGCATACTCAAAGTAGTCGATTCTTGGGGAGCCAACACCTACGCTGCTCAATCGACGGAAGATGCACGGGCTGGAAATGTGACTTACAAAATTTGGCTCACAGCTCTTCAAAGTTCTCGTCAAAAGTGGGACACTCCGATCATG
The DNA here is from genome assembly GCA_034699705.1 of Hymenaphorura dentifera. Taxonomy (NCBI): domain Eukaryota; kingdom Metazoa; phylum Arthropoda; class Collembola; order Poduromorpha; family Onychiuridae; genus Hymenaphorura; species Hymenaphorura dentifera. Next base: position 3,133 of record JAQGCM010002183.1, read on the forward strand.
TTTGGGCGAAGGGATGTTCGGGCGAGCCCTGTACAGCATCACTTGCCCGGACGAATATGCCGTGGGCGTTGACATGGATCTAGCCATCGACTCTATGTTATCAACGCTAAGACAACCTCAAAATATCGGGACTTCGGTAGGCCAAATACGCCTCGTGAGCCCTGGACAACCTGCTCAGAATCCAATTCGGACCTCGTTTGTGCGGCATATTGCTCCTGGCGTTGATCGCGTCGAAGCCATCGACGCCTTGATCAGACCGAGTCATTTGACGACTACGCGCACAAGTTTTTCGCCACAGTTCGCCCAGGACATGAGCAGTCATCTGAATGCAGGGCCAGAAGATGAAATGGGCCACTTGGTGGCCTCGCAGTTTGGCGGCCCCCCGACCTTGTACAACATGGTTCCGCAACATGCTTCGGTGAATCGGAACTTTCACGGCACAACTTTGACGAATGATTGGTGGTCTGTGGAGCGAGCCATGCGGACATATTTGCAGGGTGGGGTCGGCCACGTCGTTTGGAGAGTTTACAATCACTATGACGATTTTACGAGCGGAAGACCAACTTCGTTTAGCTATTTGGCCATGTTTTTTGATGCTGGGGGGGTCGAGCTGCGACATTTTCGGATATTTGGCTATTGCGGGAATATGCAATTTCCGAGGCGAGTGGCCAGGGACGGGTACTTTCTTCATCGCCGTCGACGACGCTCAGTCCAAGAATTCGAGACGGTAAAGTGTGAAAGTGACAAAATACACAAGTGTGGTGTTTACCATTTTGTAGTCATTTTGATGAGCGGCTTAGCAGCAATAGTGTGCACTCGTTCGTTATTAATTTAACAGTTGGAATGCACATTTTGAGGAGTCGGCTTCACCGAAAATTGACAATTTTGAAGAAAATGTCAAAGAATCTGGCCATGTTTTGAAAAAAGTTCGTAAAAATGAGGTATTTTGTTAATTTCTTGGCTGAAATTCGGTCCTCCGGAATATCGAAAGTCCGTTATGCAAATGCAGGAGTCCGTTTGGCAGAGGTAAACTTAACATTAGACATTATGGAAAAATTTCGATACATAGTAAGAACAAATTCGGCACTTACAAGAGCGATGAAGTTACAAGTCCGCATAAAGATTTGAATTGAGATTAAAAAAAATTTGTACAAATCATACTAAAAACTACAAAAATATTGGGTTTGTTTTTTTATTGTATTTTTAAATGGAACACTTTTATTGGTTTGTTCATTTTTGTACCTAAAGTTTTACCTAAATTTTATTTCAAGCACCAAAAAAAAATAAAACTATTGGCACAACACTCAACACAACTTCTGCATGAAGATATTTACAAAAAAATGACAAAAGAATTTTACAAGGACGAGTCCGAGTCGTCTCGAAACACTTACAAAAAATTTCCCGGGTAATACTTGCGGACATTCATGAATGTATAATTTGACATTTGACACAATTTTTGGTCACTGTGTACCGCCTTTGTTTTCGCCGCAATTTAGCATTTGACGTCATCCCAATTCGAGGCCCAATTGCACATTCCGCCGATCTGGTCAAATACCAAAGATTTCGAGCAATTGTAGAGCAGCCCCTTCAAATTCTGGTCATCAATTCGTATGCAATTCACGTAGGATTTGCACGAAGTCGGGTGCGGGTAAATGCCCAAATCGTAGCACTGAATCGTGCCGTCCTTGAGCACTTTGAGTTTGCTCGCGAGCGGGACCAAGGTCGAGTTTCGAATTGCCGTGTTCAACTCTAGGTGGCGCTTCTGGACTTGTTGATTTTGAGACGAAGACTTTGCGAAAATGTCATCGAGTTGCTGAGGTTCCTCTTCGTCGTAGTAGTAATAGTAGTAGTCTGGCGATAATGTCGTCGTCGTTCGCGAAAATTTTGTTGCTCGCCTTGTTGCCGCTGTTGTTGGAACTGGCGTTGTTGTCGTCGTCGTCGGTTGAGTTCGTCTTCGGACGAACGAATTGCTTTGGAAAGCGCGGACTATTTGAGGACTTATCGCGGTTGTGGTCGGGACCCTGTTTGGGTTGAAATGCGTCAGAACGATGGCGCCGGAAGGAGGAGCCGCCGGCGGGGACGTCGTGAACCGGGAGCGTCCGCGACTAACTTTTTGGAAAGAGACGGCGGCGGCAGCGGGAGGTGCAATTTCAGGTAAAAGTGTCGAAGTGGAGGACAGGACTCTTCTGCGGGTGTTTGAATTTTGGCGGTATTGGGCCGGCGGTTGATTGAATACAGTGGTGCTGATACTATAAATTAAGGTTTTAATATTCTGGTAGTTAGATCTTACACGGTGCTTGGGAAATAAAAAATTAGCTCAAATTAAGCATATCCGAATTCTATGTCGACTCTATCTCTTGGAAATTATTATATGAAATACGACAAGGTTTGATCTTTTCTCCAGGTCGGTGGGGCCATTCCTCACAAGTCGTACTTGACTCACTCAGTGAGTCTTTCGAACACGTAGACGGCACGGGCAGGTAGCGCTGAGACTGACTTTGCCATCACTTTGTACACTTTTGTTTATACCAAACACCACGCAATGGTTGGAGTTGGAGAAGTTCTTCTCCTTAAGTTCTCCACAAGGTGTTCTTCTGAAGAACACCGGGAAGGAATTTCTGGAGTATGCATTCCAGCATTCGAGTGCAACTCAAGTTTACCCTCAGAATTCTTTGTAGAATCGTATATAGTTTTTGAGCAGTTTATTGAATAACGAATTGGCATTTGATAGTTTTTTTTTGTAATAGCTCAGGTATGCTATGCAAATCCTAAAATCCCAAAAACCATGACCTGCTCCGAGTTCGTGCCAAATTCGAAGGAATACCTTTGTTTGGTTAGAATAACTGCAAGTGAATCATCAAAGCACATGCACATGGGCGGCTGAGCTCGTTGCCTTGAAACAAAGTGGACAGGATATTCGGAAGGCGCAGACTAGGGAGAACCATAATTTGATAATGGTTTCCTTCACAGGACGTTAAGTTATACATACAATCTAACCTCGACAGACTGTGCAAAACTTGTAGAAATTGAATTGCTTTTTGTAAAAAGGCTGTAACTGTAACAGCGGAAAACTAGGTTTCGTCAATTTTATGCTTCAAAATCGGTCAGTAGTATCGAATGTCGGTAACTACAGAAGTCCGCCTGTCCAGACGCAGCAAAAACTTCAATTCCTTCCAACTCGGTCCGTAATAATGAAAGTCAGTTTTAATGAAGATCCTTATTAACCAGGTTAGACTGTACTTTAAACTATTGTGCCGTGCTAAGTGGATTGTGAAAAATAGGCTTGTCAGCAGCCGTGAGGAATGGATCCCCTACCTTCCGAAAAGATTTCCAATGACATCCGTACCTTTTTTTGGGTATTTTCTGGCAAATGACATGGATTTAAGCTTTTATTCTTCCTACAATGCAAGCAGCACATGGATATTTTTTACAAAAAAATTCAAGCCAACCTCTCATCAACTCCTTCGTCCTCTCGCGGAGTAGAGAAACTCTGACGCTTCTTTTCTAACAGCAAATTTCTCCGAGGAACGACCGGAACGCTGGCGGCCACAAGAATCGTATTCTTTCGCGTCGGTACTCTTATCCTTGGTTTGACCGTCGAGGTCGTGACTGGTTGCGGTGTTTCGTCAACTTCTTCTGTATTCTCGTACTCTTCCTGCAATACGTGTACAACTTCATAAGTTACATTTTTATCGCAAGCTTTTGCGGTAAAAAAAAAATTGAACAATGTGCATCCGTACCTCGTCGTCGTCATCCTCAACACGAACTGGTTGATTTGAAGTTGGCGCGTAGCGCGTATTTTCTGCCGGCTGCTCAACTTCCGCTTTGGCCGGGGTTGGTTTTGCGACTGGGCGTCGATTCAGAGTCGTGTACCTTTAAAAAGAGAGTCAAAATTTGAATTTGATTTTTTTCCCGCTAGATGGATGCTTTGAATTTTAAACTTACCGCTCGCGGTTAAACTTTGGCGCCAAAACTTTGGCATAAGGCTGACTGATTTCAACAATGCTCCCGGCTTCCTTTGCGCGCTCCCGCTCTTCAGACTCATTCAAAAGTTTTTCTTCGTCTGTGAATCGCGTCACGACTGAAGTTTCAGTGCTGGACGTCGAACCGCTTTTGCTATTTCGAGTCAAAGTCGTGTATTTTGGACGTTTGGGGCTCGATGCGGCTCCGGAAGGCACATGCGCAGCTGCGGGAGAGGACGATTTTTCAGTGGTTTGACTTCCCGCGCTTGGTACAAATTTGGGTCGATTTATGTTCGTGTAGCGACTGGCTGGGCGCGAAGTTGAGGCCGAGGCTGCAGCCGGTTTCGACGAAAATCGGTTAGTTGCCTGAATTTTTGGTTTGGCGGTAGGCGCTTCTTCCTCTTCTTCTTCGTCATCCTGAAAAAGCAAAATATTTGAAATTCGAAATTCCCCTCCTTTATTCAAAACTACCCTCCACGATTTGAAATTTCCCTCCTTGATTCAAAATTTCCCCGCAAGAATTTGAATTTCCCCGCCTAAACTTGTATTTCCCAGCGAAAATTTGAAATTTCCCGCCTGAATTTGAAATCTCCTGTCTTAATTTGAGTTTCCCGCAATAATTTAAAAATTTTCGCTATCGCTTGAAATTTACCGCCACAACTTACGCTTATCAGGTCTTTGGAAACTCCTGGATTATCAGCCAAATATTTCTCAAGCTCTTCGATCCCACCCAGCTTCTTGATCAGGCTCAACAAATTTTTAATATCTTGAACTTCTTGAGGCGTTCTTGACACTTTTTCTTTTGCTGATTTCTTAGGATCGACTTGCTCCTCCTCCTCGTCATCATCGTAGTATTCTTCACTCTCTTCAGTTTCTGGCGCAGGCGTAGTTGTCGTCGTTGAGGTCGTCGTCGTCGTTGTGGTCGTGGTTTGGACACCGCCCGGTTTGCAAGGAACGTTTCGGGCATAGTCACAAGAATCGGCATTTTTATTGAAAAAGAGGCCGGCCGGGCAAGTGAAATGATGGGCGACCAATCCGAGGCCAGGAGCGTCAAGACACCTGTACGAAAAAAGTGCGCGAAATTTAAAAACTCGACACGTGCGAAACATTGGCTAGTTTTTGCGCGAAAAATTTGAAATTTGAATATTTTTCTGCGAGAGAATTCAAAAATTCTGCGAATTTAATTTGTACCAACCAAAAATATTTTTTGCACTCTCTCGGATGTGAGAAAAAACCTTCGTCCTTGCACTCAAAATCTACTCCGGGGTCAGGGGTCGTGGGCGGGGCTGGAGTGGTCAAATAGTCCGAAGGATTCGTCGCAGCTGTCGTTGTCGCGACTCCCGAAGGCCTCTTCGTCGTTCTATTTTTGCGATCCTTCTTCTTGCGCCGACCTCCACTACTAGTACTAGTTCCTTGGGTCGTCGTGGGAGGGGGTGCCGGAGTCGTCGACGTTGTCGTTGTTCTAACCGTAGTTTTCTTCGTCGAAAGCCTTGAAGTCGATGTGCCTCGAGAATTTGAGGCCGAAGGTTTTCTTGATGGGCTTTCTCCAGAAGTGAACGTAGCCGCAGAGCCAGTGAAATAGGCCAATTTAGCGGCCTCGATCAAAGGGAACGGTTTTCCATGACAAGTTCCGCGAAAATCGTCATTGTCAATTGACCAGAACATGATTCCACCGAGTTTCATTTCTCGGACCCATTTGGACTAAATATTTCAAAATTTCGGTTAAAATTGTACTCAAAATCTAAAAACCCGGGCATTCCAAATCATTTCGGATTTGGCGGTACCTTGATCGCCATTATTCTAGGGTCGTCGTAGCCAATCCATTGGTCGTTGTGAATCGCATGTGGTCCTTGCGTGTTACTGTCCGAATTTTCAACGACCCAATCGTCGGACTTGACACCTTCACAGATCTGCGACAGCCAAATAAATACCGTACAAAATGGCGGGAATTTGAATTGAACATTTCAAAATTCGGGGCTTACCTCATAATATGCCAAATACCCGGGTTCTTTGGTATATTTCCCTTTGATCCCTGGCCCCGAAGCCGGCGCTCCGACATCAGAGCTCTCAATGTTAAAAAGTGTGTAAGACCTTCCGTAGGTCGGAAGCCCGACGACCAATTTGTCAGCGTCAGCGCCTTCTTTCAAATAGTAGCTGATGGTGTATTCCTATACTAGTGGAAAGAATCGTTGTTTTAAATTTATTGTGGAACGTTGCTGTTTCAAGTTGCGCATGACTGGTTGGTCAATTTGTCCAGTTTTGCGCTCGGTGTTCAAACAAAACTTACAATATTTAGCTGGTTTTTGTAGTCATATTCGCTGAATCCGTTCTTGGGTTTGAGTGGAGCGTGATGATTGGCTGTCGGCTCAGTTGAGGCATGGTAATCGTAGGTGAGAAGATTGAAAAAGTCAACGTTCCTGTGAAAGAAATACTCAATGTAGAACCAGACACCTAACCGGACCTTGGATCATCAACCAAGTTCCAAATTCAGGAGCCAAACTCTGATCAATAAATTTCAAATTCAAGGACCTGAACCAGAACTTGGGTCAACCAAGTTCCAAATTCAGGAACCTGAACCCGAATTTGGATCATCAACTAGGCTAAGTTCCAAACTCAGTTTATGAACCAAAATTTGAATAAAACGGTGTTCCAAATTCAAGAAACCTGAATTTAGATTAGTCAAGCCCTAAGTTCAGGAACCCGAGCTCGATCTTGGAACAACCAACAACCAAATCCAATTTCAGGAACCCGAACCAAAACTTGGAACTTGCAGCAGACCAGATTCCTTGGCGGAACTCTAAACCTAATGGAGCCCGCCCACCTACCCGAACTCGAACTTGGAACTTACACGAAGTATCAGCTCGAATTTGTTTTGAAGCTGGGAACCTTGAAATTTCTTCTAAAAACCTGAAGAATTACAATTTTGTACCTGTTTATAGATGGAATATCGTAGCCCTTTTCAATCCATTCAATTCCAGCCGGCACTGCGATCGTGAGCAGCAATCTTGGTCTCCCCGTCCCCCGACTCTCATCTTCAAACGCTTCCTTTAATTCCTTTAAATTGGAATAACAAAAAATAATTTTTGTGGTTACTTTGGAATTTTTAAGTACCCAGAAAGTGTGAAAGTGACCCTTAAGGGACCCCTTCGACTACGCGCGCACTGGACGCCTTTCGAGTAAGTAAGTACCTTAATAAACTCAGCATAGTTCCCCTTATCTTCCGGCTCACCGCCGTCCCTTGAGCCCGGGTATTCCCAATCCAAATCCAACCCGTCAAAATGATACTGGCGCAAGAATCGGATACTGTGCTTGATGAAATTTTTTCGACTTTCGGCATCGCCCACTAATTTGGAAAACCTGGCTGACCCTTCATTCCATCCACCGATGGCTAGCAAAGTTTTCAACTTTTTGTTGTACGTCTTGAGCCCATTGAATTTCGAATAGCCGCCTAAACGCATAGACCCAAATTAATTAATGTAATTAATTAACTAATTAGTTAGCTAATTAATTAAATTAATTATTCTCCCATTAATCCGTCTTTACCTTTATCAATGTCTTGATACTTGTCAAAGGGTTTAATCCCCGAGTCTGACGTAAGTCCCCCAAATGCATAAATTAAATGTGTGCACAGATATGGATTAATATTGTCGGGCAAGAATTTTGAAGGGCCTTGGCGATAAGCTGACCAATTTGTGTAGTAGCAAACTACCCGATTTTCATCTTCTTTTGCCAAGGAGGGTTGGCAATTAGTGGATAGAATTAAAATGCTAATTAAATATTTTGCTAGTCGACATGTGCCTGCTGTGGTTGAATTGAGCGTATGACACCGACTGGACATTTTTCGGATTTCGGGTGATTCCTGCAGCGTTCCGCTCATCCTGAAACAGAAATGTTGCTTTAAAATTCGGTCCTTAGTGTTACTCACATTTGTTCAGTTAATTAAAGAATTAATTCATAAGGGAATCAGATTGTACGAACTAGAGCTCAATCAAAGTCCGCAAATCTATCGCGAAAATGCGAAAATCTCAACTCCTCGCTTGCATTTGTGTCCTTTAATATTCCTTATTGATAAAATTCCCCAAATGAAACCGCCATAATTATGGGTTAAGCCCAGAGTATTCTAATTAGAATTAAGTAGAATACTCTGGGTTAAGCCGTTAATTGATAATTTTCGGTTTTCAGAACTCCAAGTCAGGCTCAACGCGAAGGCTTCGCGCAATTTCTTCAGACAAAAAAAAATGCAAGATTCCAAAATGCATCAAACAATATCTTCAATTCGGTTGAAAATTATATAAAACGGGTTCCAGACCCTGGAAAACTGTCAAATCAGAATGTATTTCCCGTGCATTAGGTAGACCCTATGAATGCATCGTTTTTTTTCTCCCGTAAGGACGATCATCTTAATATGGATCAGATTCAATTGATTTAAAAAAAATTGGTTCAATGTTCAAGTCAAGTCAAGGTTTTTGAAGTAGTCCTTTGTGAAAGTTCTTTAATTAGATTAGTTAAAATTTGCAATGGCCATTAGTTGTTGTTGCAAAAAATTCGACTGACTTTACATGAAAATAACAAAGGATCAAATGAATAAATTGTACAAAAGTACAATGGCAAAGCGATCGCTTGTAGTTTATCACTACAAACAAATTTGTAACACACCCTGAATACAGCTCACTTGATCAAGAATATTGTGTGGACCACCCTGATCATCATTTTTTGAAAATGATGCTTGAGTTCTCCAGGAACTCGAAATGAAAAGCTAAGTGTCCCTTGAATTGTCCAGGGACCCTTCAACGAGCCTACTGTGAGCGATATCAAAGTTCTCTAAACAGTAATGCGCAACTGATAGGAAAAAAGCGCAAGAAACATGTTCTTGAATTTAAAACGCAA
>JAQGCM010002184.1:0-11978 GCA_034699705.1 Hymenaphorura dentifera
CTGCCCAGAGTCCGATCAGACAGACGACATTAGTCATTGCAAGTAGCGATCTCGCAACGCTGCGATCGCTAATAAATCATTTGCACAAATGTTTGTGCCAGTCTTTGTACTATATTACCAAATTATGTGCGCTGGACTTGAAGAACAAGCGAAATGGGAAAAAACTTACCACTTCTGCGTATTTGACTATTCTCTGGGTGTCGTAGAGAAGAAAACCGGAGAAAAGTATGAGCCCACCGTAAAGAGAAATTGAGAAAAGTCCAGCACCAAGAGCAGTTGTCGCTGGTAGAAACATGGAGCCTGTTGGAATCGTATTACAAAGCTCAATCCGTTAACGTATTTATCAGATTCGAGTAATTTTCCAAAATAGGCCTTAACAGAATTGGCCGTAAAATTTCGAACAAAAACATTACCTATGGAAGAAGCAAACACTACGCCAAGCCCAATGGCCAAAGGACCTCCCATGTTCAGAAACTTTTCACTTGGGGCACAAACAGCGATGGCAGACAAACCTCCGACAATTCCAGCGGTCAACCAAGCAGCTCTCAAAATGAGAGGCCCACCCAGTACACACATTGGGGCGATAACTATTCCCATCACACTAGAGTGAAGCATCCATCCCAGCTGTTTAGCTCCGAATCCTTCGGTGTATGGCATAGCACTAGAACGGACAACAAACCGTTAAAATTAGTACGCAAAATATACGATAGAAACTTGGGTTTGACCTTACCGAACGACCATTCCAGTCCCAATGAGGGCAACCATACTGCCCGCCATGACCATCCAAGAGCTTCTCATCATCATATTCATGAGAGCTGGGCTCCGGAAAGCGGCCGCCGCCGCCGCTGCAGTAAGAACAATGGAGCCACCAAAATACATGTAGGTACTGTGGATTCGGTCACGAACGAATTGTGGCCAAACCATAGAGCGCTCAACAATGCCCGCTTCTGAGGACATCCCAAGTCCATACCAACAAAGTGCACCGAGTCCAAACACAGCAGCCCCGGCCACAGCTCCTTGGCCTGCCAACAAAATCGCAAGTTATTAATGAAATTTTCAACAGCATTTCAATAAATATTTATACTTGACGGAAAACTAATGAAATACCAATTTGAAAAGGAGTTCCACCAGTTGGCTGCATTGCTTTTTCCTTAATTCCCAGCTTCTCTTTGGCTCGACGAACAAATTGACGGTCACTGGCCTTTTTGGTGGCATCGGTTCTAAAGGCTCTGACAAGATTGGTGGGGGCTGTCAACTGAATTTTCATCGTGTTGATGGCATTCTGATAGCGAGCAAGGGCGGTGGACGGTGGGGAGGCTCGGACCGCCACGCGAAAAATTATATTAGAAATCATCGTTTATCTCTGTCTGCTCTGTTAAACTGAAAAAATGATTGATAAGAACATAAACCACTACGACACATGAACGAGACACGACACAACAATAAATTAACGCATTAACAATGCACGAAAGACAAAACTTTGAATTAATTACCTCGTTGACCCAAATGACTTCCGGGCTTGATGTAATTTTTACAATTTTCACACTTCCTCTTATCACCTCTCACTGTCAACTGTCAAGAGATCAAAATTAAGGTAATCAAGATTCAAAAATATTGCAAGTCAGTATGCACAACAAAGTAATCCACAATTTCCATTCAAATTAGCACTCTAGTTTTGTTTATAGTTTCAGTGTGAAAGTTTACCGATTACCGTTCACTGATCACCAGGGCGATTTGACTTTTGACTTGCACTTTCCGACTTTTCTTGATGCTAAAAATATGCTGCAGTTGCTTCCTTTGGGAAGTGTAGCTTGGCTTGAATTCAAGATTCTAGAAATATCCAGAAAGTTGAAATTGCGTAGATTTGACAATTTCGTCACTGGATTCGACAGTTTTCGTACTTTTCCAACGACAAACACGACTACTGGCTGACCTTCGACTGAGTAAATGAAGACTGATGAAATAAAGTGATAAATAAAATTCAGATTTGGAATTGAATTGCGCAGTCAAAGCAAGAGTCAAGGATTCCCAAGTATTTGGTGGGAAATGAGACTAAATTGAGCTGCACCGTTGCCTTGCGTTGCCAGGCGTTGATTTGATTCGCTAATTTCGCTATTACATTTGCAAATTACAAAATTAGCCAATGTTCCTCGTTGTTTCTCGAATTTCAAGTCGTCTAATTGCGGTTGCAACAATAAATATTTGCATTGGTGGTTTTAAATATGACTGGCGTAAGCACACTATTTTGCTATTTGATACAAATCATTTAATGATTTGCCCCCTGCATTGCAACATTTGCAGCAAAAAAGTTTGAATGCCAAAGAAAAATGGCCCAGAAACCCAGAATACAAAATAGAACAATATAGGATACTAGCAGTGCTACGCACTGGTTTCTTTTTTGTTAAGCCCGTAGAATTTTTGAGTTTGGACATGCGCTTCGCGCATGACCAAACTCTCCACTTCCAGCTTCCCATTCTTCCGTGAAACAAAAAACTTGAAAAAAAACATTGAAAAAAAACATTGAAAAAAAAATTCAATTTGAATTTGGTTGTCAATTACTAAAATTTTACAAAACAAACTTCAAAAAAGCACAGACGGACGGACTGACGGAAGGAATTACTAAGCTCATTATATTAATTAGATCATCTAGAATATAATCGTTTAGCATTTTTGTTTTTTAATTATATTGATTTTGTTTTGCATTTTGATGTGTTTTCCTTTAGTTAGCTATTGCGTAAAGATGGTGTCGAAGAAATTGTGATATCCATTGTTATTGTAGTGCTGAGAAAGCCACAGTTTCTTTCAAACAAATTGGAATTCTTGTGCCCTAAACTTCTCAAACAGATTCAATATAGAATATAGCATCTTGCTCCTGTTCCTTGAGGGAGGGAGAACGGCAGAAGTGACCGATTCAGAATTTCACGGTGTTTTCAGTTTCATGAATTTCTAAAAAGATCATGGGAACAGAAAGCAAGAACAGAATTCTCAGAAATTGATTTTTACAGGCAGACAAGCATTAAGCACCAACAATTTCATTTCTCAGGAATCGAATTCGCAAAATTCAGCACGGTTTGGCTAGTCAATCTCATTATGTAACGGCTAGCGACCAAACGATCGGCCATTAATTCGATAAACTGTCTGCCTACCTAGCTGCATAATACGGCCCATTTCATAGTCATTCTGAATCACTGCATGATCAGGGCACGTGAAATTCTGTAATTCCATAATTACAATTACTAAGAGTCCTCAAGTAACTTTCGTACATGTAAGTGCTTCGATTTCTCCTAAGCTATGAAAAGTGATTTATCTCATTTTAAATTCCAGACGTACACCACTTAACCTAGTGCACCACTTGTACCAAGCACGACTTGGAATAGAATGTCTAATTTAGGTTCCATTCCAAATACCAGGCCATGGCCAGCGAAACGGACCAATTTAGACGACAATCTAATTAAAAATTAAAAATTCTTTGACGTTGCACATGGAATGTTCAAACAGAAAGAAATCAGCTGAGTTTGTAAAGTATTTTTTGCATTTATTTAACAATTTTTCACGCATAATCCATAACTATTCTAAATCCAATTTCCATCGGATGCGGAAATTGAACAGTTTCGGCTTACAAAATCTTTAGCTCACCTTAGTGCAAATACCACAGAAATACATTCATTTAAATTAGCTATAGTTTTACTGAATGGGTTTACAAATGAAACGGTGTTTCCATTCTAAATTCGTTAAAGGTTAGAGATGTACAAGAATTTGCAAGATAGTTGAAACTAAAGTCCCTTAGAAATATTAATATTGGGTTGGAATTATCATGTATTCTTCTAGATTACGGTTTTACGGTTGAACCCTGTCTCCTACCCTATTTACTATGTGCGAATTAATTAATGTGAATTGTGAATGCCGTTGAAGCAATGATTTGCAAATGACGATAAGGTCATTTCAATCCAGAATTTTACCAAGTGCGAAGAACAATAAAATAACTGATAAAAGTCAAAAACATTTCCAAAATGGACGAGTGTGTAACGTTATGTAAGCCAAGTGGTTTTATCGTCAATTTACGGCAGCTCTCCATTTCCTTCAAGTTTACGATTTTTTTATTTGATTTTACCTTAACCAAAAATTGTGCACATTTTGACTTAAAAGTGGCCATTGGTAAATAAAATGTGAAAGTATGTGTCGTAATGAGAAAACTGGTTGAGATGAAGACAAGTCGAATTAGTGGATGTCCAGGACTTATTGCAAGGTGAAAAGTCCAGATGAGAAGACACAACGTTATCGCTTCTGAAGCCAAAATCAGTTTGGAGTACGTAGAATTCATTAAGCCGAGCAGTAGTTGTACAGATTTGTACATTCTTCCAAATCCAATTGTTGAAATCTTACCGTACTTACGAATTTTGCCAGACGTTTCAGTTTGATTCGTTAACGCTACCAAAGAATTTTTCATCGTTTTGCAAATCATGCTCACGATCATATCTGTCGCAAAAATTAGGGTACAGCCAAGAACTGCAGAGTAGCATTCAAAGATACAAAAACTCCATTTGGCCAAAAGTCGGAGTTTCCAATAAGTCGGATCCGATTCCCAATAATTTGGAATGATGGAGAAGAGGAAACATGGGAGTCTTGGCAGAAAGATGTAAAGACCACCAACCAAGAATGGCACCCAGAAACCGCCGACAGTGTAGAACAAGAACTCGAACCAAAGAAGTTTCCGTCGTCTTTCCAAAACGTTGAATGGTTCAATCGGGCCAAAGTCTAAAAATTGTACGAAAAAGTAAGACTCCAGTCTTTTTTCTGAATTGCCCTATTGAACCATATTTGGAAAATTTTATAGAACAAACCTTTGACGTATTTCTCGAAACGAATCCAAGCTGTCGTTGTGGTCGCGATCTCCTTCCTGTAATAAAATTGATTCAGAAACACAACGAAGAAGAATGTGCTTCCGATCAGCCAGAAAACGAGAAGTTGCCACCCTTGCTCATACCGATTTGTAAGATAATTGAAAAAGAGCAAAAGAATGTGTTTTGCGATGAAAGCCGTTATCACAAACATGTTGAAAAAAATGTGGATTTGACTGAGTTTGCTTTTCTCGTAGATCACTTCGTATGTGTCCTCGTTAAAAGTATAGTTCATGTTTCCAAATGCCTTCATTGTGCGGAAAATAAGTTTGTAAATATAAATTGTTGTAAACTTATCTGAGGATTCGGATCTGAATGGATTCATTTTAAAATATTTTGCAAGAAACGAGGAATTCTGGACTACTCTGGGCTTGTGGAAGTTTACTTTCTCCTTCCAAACCAAAATGTCGAATAAGGAGATTCGGTGTGCGATTTGCCGACATATCATTTTTAAAGAGACGCTTGAAGCAAGTTAGCAAGTAATTCGCATTGTGAAAGCTTTGGGGAGTAAATGCAAGCTCTAGCTTCTTCTCATTGTAATATGTAGACTTAGCAAACCAACTGGTTAAATGCTTGAGCAGAAATTGCGGGACTACCAACTCAAATTATTTTGCAATGTAAGTAAAGAATTTCCTGGAAATAGAATTTTAATTGGCCAAGAGCATGCATGCTTTTGTTTGAAAGCTAGGACTTCTCGCAGTCAAGCTTACTCTGAACTGTCTGGACTGCGTTAAATGAGCTAGTGGTGCAAACAGAAATTATGATGCTAGAGGTGTGGAGAAAGGCGAGAGAGCACACTTTCCCCTTCTCAAACTGGTGTTCCGTTCGTTTGCAAACTCCATTTGATTTATGGGAATTGTATTTGTATTTGTTCAAAAACTCAAGGGATTAAACAGCAGGAAAAAGCAAAATCAACAAAAGTTCCAGAATAATCCAGCGACCGGTAGTGAGCCAATCCAAACCGTCCTGATTCAATCTAACTATTTGCTGTGGTTCGGAAGATATCGATTCCATGATTTACATTTTCAGTCAAATCATCGGCCTCATCGACGGTATTTTTGATTCTAGGATTGAATTGAGTCGCTCTCAGCATCCTTTCCTTTTGGCCCTAGCCTTGTCTTGCTTGTTTTGATACATATTTGGCTTCTTTTATGAAATAAATTTATTTATTTGACTTTATCATTGGCTTTGTCAACATAAATCGAAAGACACTCGCTACCGGGGCGCATCTAACATATACAATTGACTTCTAAAAAATTAAACATTTATAGTAAGTTGTAAGCCGAATTCAAAATTTTGACTCAGCACCAGGCCATGTGTTGACTAAAAAAGTAAGCACTTTTTTGTTGAGGATCTGCAAAAAAACGAATTAACCTGTAGTCGGAACTCTGCAATTGTGCCTATATTTTTTTACGCTGGGGTTTAACCTCATAATTTTAATATCGCCATGTTATAATTTAAAATAACCTGATCCTTAACAAACTTGACTAAACGAAAGTTAAATGTAATAATTATTTTACCATGTTCGAAGAACAATCAAATAATCGATCAAATTCAAAAACATTCCCAAAATGGATGAGTGCGTGATCTCATGTATGCCAAGTGGTTCTACTTTCAATTCAGGGCAGGTTCTGAATTCTTTTACTAATTCAAGGTTATGATTTTTTCTTGCCTCAATCAGAACCTGTGCACTTTTTGACTTAAAAATTGCCATTGGTAAAAAAAATGTGAAAATATGAGCTGTAACAAGTAAACTGGTTGAGATAAAGAAGCATCGGATCAGTGGATGTCCAGCATTCATTGCAAGATGAAAACTCCAGATCAGAAAACACAATGTTATCGCTTCTGAAGCCAAAATCATTTTGGAGTATGTGGAATTCATTAAACCGAGGAGTAGTTGTACAGATTTGTACGTTCTTCCAAATCCAATTGTTGAAATTTTACTATTCTTACGAATTTTGCTAGAGGTTTCAGTTTGATTCCTTAAAGCCACCAAAGAATTTGTCATCGTTTTGCAAATCATGCCCACGATCAAATCTGTCGCAAAAATCAGCGTACAGCCGAGAACTGCAGAGTAACATTCAAAGATACAGAGAATGGATTTTACAAAAATTCGCAGAAGCCAATAATTCGGTTCCGAATCCCAATATTTTGGAACGGCAGAGTAGAGAAAACACGGGAGTCTTGGCAGAAAGAACTGAAGTCCAGCAACCATGAACGGCACCCAGAAACCTCCGACAGTGTAGAACAAAAATTCAAACCAAAGAAGTTTTCGACGTCTTTCCAAGACGTTGAATGGTACGAATGGCCCAAAGTCTAAAAATTAAATATAAAAAATGCACTATTCAAGACTTCTTTGATTTTCCGTTTTAAGACAAAAATGAAAATTACAGATTAACATAGACATAGATATAGATTTAACCTTTGACATATTTTTCAAAACGAATCCAAGCAGTCGTAGTCGTCGCGATTTCCTTCCTGTAATAAAATTGATTCAGAAACACAGTGAAGAAGTATGTACTTCCGATCATCCAGACAATGAGAAGTTGCCACCCCTGCTCATATTCATTTGAAAAACAGACCAAGCCCAATAGAACAATATGCTTTGCGAAAAAAACCGTGAACACGACCAAATTGAAAAATATGTGAATTTGGCTGAGTTTGTTTTTCTCGCAGATGACTTGATAGGTTTTCTCGTTGAAAGAATAGTTCATGTTTCCGAATGCTCTCATAGTTCGGAAAATAAGTTTGTACATATATATTGTACTAAATTGATCTGAATATTCCGATCTGAACGGATTCATTCTGGAAAAACGATGCAAGAAATTCTGGCCTTTTCTTTTTTCTACAACAGTTTAGAAATGTTGATTTGTCGTGAGCTATAAACAAACTTTGTAATTTCGAATCAAAATGAGGAACAACGAAGTTCTGCATGCGTTCTAAGACTTATTGAAGTCTTTTTCAATGACGCAGAAAGTTCTGCTTGAAGCAAGAAGGAAGAACGATAACATTTGTCAACTAATTAGTGAAAACTTTGAGGAATCATTACGAGGTTTATCTTTTCTCTCATTGTACTGGACTGGGGGAGCAATACAAATCATTAAACGGTAAAGTAGTAATTGTGGGAATATAAACTTCCAATTTTATAATGTAATTAAGAAATTTCCTGAAAATATAATTGTAATTGCCGAAGAGCCCAATTAGAATAATATTTTGTTTGCAGGATGCCGAGAAAGCATATTTTAAGGACTCTGTTTCGCAAACTGGTGTAATTGTTCATTAGCATACTATTTGCTTTATGCAAGTTTTATTTGTTCAACTTATGCTTATGCTGTAAACGCAAACAGAAATTGGGGTCGAAACTGTCACCAAGCCTGTAATGGTACGCTACGATTTCACAGGTTTATTGTGCTTAAATTTTCACGTTAGATCAATTAGAGGCAATCTATCAGAAATAAATGTTAATTAGTTGATCCGCCTATCGCACGCGAAACCGATTGAGCGACCTTCCAGTCCAGTGCTATTATAATAAGATTCATGAGTCATGAATCATGACTTCCTTGGAAGCCTGACTTTAATCTTTAATACGTCAACAAATCGAATACAGGCGAATCCATAATTTGCAGGGTGGATCGATATATTTGTAGTCACTCGGGTTTGTTATAAGCTGATTTGATCATATCATTGGCTTCAAAGATAAAGATCTCTTTCAGGTAGCAAATTAACGACTTTCTGGCATGGTTTAGGTATCCTACCAACTACTTATTCGATGTCATTTTTTTTTAATATAAATTGCCTACAATGCATAATCGTTCCGACTGAATTATTTATTTGAAGAATTGCGTAATCAGAAGGAATGTTTTGTGCCAATACCCGCATAAGTGATTCGGAAATGATGAATTTTGACATTGATTAGTTTTGCAGTAAATTATACTCATCCGCTAGTATTATTGCTTACGGTTTGTGGCCTTCCAAGGGTTACAAATTTGGTTGCAAGATGATTTGCTTGGACAAACATTTCTGCTAAGCTAGACAGCTTTTCAAACCACATATTTCGTCCTACAGCAATCTAACTTATTTGCTGCAGCAGGCAACTTATCGACGGAATTAAATTGTGTTCTAAGCGCTAGGATTGATTTAAATTGGTCTGTGTATTCCTTGCTTTTTGAATTAGCCTTTCTAGTCTTTACTATTCACCATTTTTATTCTAACCGTGGGATTGTCAGCCCATAATATTTTGAAACGTAATGATGACATTTCCTGAATCCAACTGTGATTGGGGAGTAGCTTAGTTTCGGAGGACAAATGGGACTTTTCGAGTTCTACAAGCATTGCTTCTTACTCATTCTAAATCGCATTGAAATCACGGGTGTTATCAGGACTGACAACGCCCTTGTTTTGGAGAAAGTAGAGAAAGCACACTTACTCTTTCTCCAACAAGTATTATTTGCGGTTCTTATGCAAACTCTATTTGATTTATGCAAATTGTATTTGTTCTGCTTGTGATATTACAGTAAAATTCATACGGTTAGCGATAAACAGGAACTGCCTCTTCAAAAATCAACAAAAATGTCCACTCATTTTGAATTTATTTCCAATCTTCTAAAGAATATTTTTCACAGTTTTGTTTTAGTTCGTTTAACATTAACATTCTATGCTCTATATGTTTTTAGTTTACTACAATTTAGCTACCAAGTTCGAAGAACAATCAAATAGTTGATAAAGGTGAGAAAAATTTCCAAGATGGATGAGTGTGTAACCTCATGTAAGCCAAGCGGTTCTATCTTCAATTCAGGGCAGCTCTTCATTTCCTTCAAGTTTATATTTTTATTTGATTTTACCCCAATCAAAAATTGTGCACATTTTGACTTAAATATAGCCATAGGTAAATAAAATGTGAATGTGTGAGTTGTAATCAAGAAACTAGTAGAGATGAAGTAAAGCCTGATTAGTGGATGTCCAGGACTCATTGCAAGATGAAAAGTCCAGATGAGAAGACTCAGTGTTATCGCTTCTGATGCCAAGATCATTTTGGAAAATGTAGAATTCATTAAGCAGAGCAACAGTTGTACAGACTTGTACATTCTTGCGAATCCAATTGTTCCAAACGATTCAGTTGCATTGGTCATAGCCACCAAAGAATTCGACATCGTCTTGCAGGTTGTACTCACGATCATGTCTGTAGCAAAAATCAGTGTACATCCGAGAACCGCAGAGTAACATTCGAAGATACACAAAGCCCATTTGACCAAAAACCGGAGTTTCCAATAATTCGGATCCGTATCCCAATATTTCGGAATGATAGAGAAGAGGAAACACGGAAGTCTTGGCAGGAAAACGTAAAGTCCACCAACCAAAAACGGGACCCAGAACCCTCCGACTGTGTAGAACAAAAATTCGAACCAAAGAAGTTTTCGGCGTCTTTCCAACACTTTGAATGACTCAATCGGCCCGAATTCTGAAACATTCGTACATAAAATTCAGACAAGAACTCTTTAGATTGAATCTTCGATATCTGCTTTTGTCTGGGATCAAACCTTTGACGTATTTTTCGAAACGAATCCAAGCAGACGTGGTGGTAGCAATTTCCTTCCTGTAATAAAATTGGTTCAGAAACACGGTGTAGAAAAATGAACTTCCAACAAGCCAGAAAACGAGAAGTTGCCACCCTTGCTCATAAATGTTTGTAAAATAAATCCAGGCCATTAGAATAACATGTTTTGACCAAAAAACTGTGAACAAGATCAAATTGAAAAAGTTGTGTATTCGACCGAGTTTACTTTTCTCGTAGATCACTTCGTAGGTTTTCTCGTTGAATGTATAGTTCATGTTTCCAAATGCTTTCATTGTGCGGAAAATGAGTTTGTAAATACAAATTGTAGTGAACCTATCTGAGAATTCTGATTTGAACGGATTCATTTTGTAAGAAATTTGCAAGAAATAGGGAATTTTGGAATTTTATTTCCTCAGTGTTCAACAGAAGTTGAGATTGAAAGGTGTAGGATTGTGGAGGGCTAGAAGTAAATTCTCTCCGTCCAAATCAAAATGAGAAATAGCGAAATTAGGTACGTGCTACTGACATATTTCAACCCTTCTTAATGGTACACTTAAAGTTCTTGAAGCAAACATCGCTGGACTGTAATTTTCATGCAAAATTGAATACAACGAAATAGAAATAGACAGTTCTTGACTCAGATTCGGTCTAGGTCGAGTTTTCGAACGTACGCGTTCTGAAAAGTGGAATCTTTCCACGTTTTCAACGAAACTTTCTTAGTTCCACGAAACTTTCCAGGTATCAAAACAAAACGTCCCGAAGCGGAACGGAACTGAAGTGTGGAAGGCCAAGAAATTAAGACGAGGAATTAAATTTTAATGCAAGAAAGCATTATCAATACTCTTTAGATGGACAAACTGAATCTGTTGGCAAGAAATCATTCGTTGAAGTTAAGGCTAGACAATTTCATGTAATTGAAGAAAACTGCTTGGATTATCCGTGAGTCTGTGTCTGTAAGGTTGGAAGTTGAAACTCAAAAGGTTAAACGGTTGAATGAAAAAGAAGGAATTGAAATTAAGCACCACCAACTCTGGCTGTTTTGGAATAGAATTTCTAGGAAATAGAATAATTGTAATTGCAGAATATAAAATGGCAATGGTTTCTACTGTTACGAGTAATATCTAATGCATTGAGAATGGAGTTTGGGTTGCGGTTGAGAATGAGAGGATGAGCGTTGTGCACAATGGATAGTTAGCTCTGACTAATTAAATACTTCCGAATTGTCTATGAATTTTAGTGAGGTTGTTATAATTGTAAAGTAATGTCATTGTTATTTCTATTTTGTCAAACGATTTTAAATCGAGTTTAGTTGTTATAAATGCTGTGAGTGCAATTGGGCTGAGAAGAGATGGAGATAATTGGACGAATAGGGCTGTGGATGTGAGCCTTGAAATAAACTACCAGTTTATATACAAAAATGCTACCTGTGCAAAAAGCTTCCGCAAATATGAAACAAGTAATTAATTTTGGCAACTGTAACCAAATTGATAAGAATCGGTTCTTAGAAATGACGGAAAGTCGTTTGG
>JAQGCM010002185.1:0-11976 GCA_034699705.1 Hymenaphorura dentifera
TTCCAATAAATTTTTGTTCCAAATCATCTGATATTTTTTAAATTCAAACTCCATCTTGAGTACTGCGAACGATTTGGTTAAAACCGTGGTTTGTTCTTAACAGAAGTTTAAGTATAGGAATAAAATAATTTCTGTTTAATGCCATATATATATACTTAAGGGTAGACAAAATTAAAGTTTAGCCTTTCGTTTTATGGGAGTAATAATAGGATTGGATCTGAGAAGAAGGGTAGCAGCAGCAAGCAGAATACCATTCGCACGATTGCATTCAAGCCCGTGCTCAGATGAGAATTTGAAGAGGAGATATGTAATAGTTCAAGTGAAAGTGTGAAAGGATTCAATTTTAATTCACCAAATGCAATGTAGTCGGAGTAGAGATTTTTGTCTGAAGTTTGAGAGGGGCTGGATGCCGTGGCAAAGCTCTGGCTGTGGCTTTTTTAGTTAGTTTCTTCAGCCAGCTTCACTCTCAAAGTTTGCATCTTTATTCATTGGAATCTCCGAAACTCTTTCAATGTCGTCGTCCCTCGTCCTCAAGAACATAGTCCTTCTATCTTTCCATGTAAGTTTTTTTTTACAGAGAAGCGCTCATCATAATGTATGTGCGTATATTCTGAAGAAAACGTGCTTGCCGCCCGAATTCCATCTTGATGAGGACATGCGGATAAAGCTAGACAGAAAAAGTTGTGCATACTTCCTCCAACCCATACATTTTGTACGGAGGAGGGAAAGCAGGAGCTCCAGAGTTAACTTATTGAACTACATCATTACTTACTCTACTAGGGCAATGTAATGTAGTTCTGGCGAAAAAGCAAGTCAACTCCTCTACATTCCCAATCCTACTCTGTACATTCTTTTGTAAACGTGAGAAAAGAGTTGTCAACAACGAACAATTTTCATGTTGAGGAAATTACATTCCTTGACTAGGGATTTTTTATGAGCTCAATCGCTTGCTTCGTCAGAGCAAAAAGAAATCAGCAAACTTGTAGAAAATATTCCATAGATCAGTCTTATTAAGCCAATTCTTGCTCAATGTAATTATCTGCTAGGATCTAGTTTGCATGCTATTCAATGAGTCTCAATTATTCATTCACAAATTTGTACTCAAGAAAGTTGACACTGTGTTGACACTTCAAAACTTCCAACTATTTCTTAATTTCTGTAGCCTTCAATTTTAACAAGCAGGGCGTATGAACTGCATATTCAGAATGTTTTCTTAGAGTTTAAAAAAAAATAGTACACATAGAGAAGCACAGCTAAATAAGAAATACGGGAAATATATACATTTAGCAGATGGGAATAAGTTCGAAGTTATGTAGCCAGTTCTTAAGGATTTGCTTGGGCTGCAGGAATTAATTAAGTTGAGGAAGAATTGTAGGAGATAAAATAAAAATATAAATGAATTCATAATTCATAAATAAAATAGTTTTCTGGTTATGTTGGAGGATGAAATGAACGAGGGCAAAAGGAGCTGGAGATGCAAATAAGATTTTGATCAATCAGATTTCGTCTTTTCCCCTCAACTCCTCGTCCCAAGCTTTTATTGAGTAAACAGACAGGTTTAGTGGTGGTGAAGATGAAAACGGAGGAAAATCCCAAAAAAGAAACTGAACCGCAAATGCATTTATGTGTGTACATTGGTATAGAGTGAAACGGGCGTATCATCCCCGAATACAACTGTTATGTACTTACATTGCCAACGATATCAGAAATGGAGTCATAAAATCACATACAAAAAAAGTGACTAGTAAACTTTGTAAGAGAAAAAAAAGGAAGGATGGATGGAAGAAGGAAGACAAGCTGAACTGTGCGAGTAGAGAAGCTAAGAGGTTGAAGAAGAAAGTCGTCCAACATACATACAGGAAAATGAAATGGATGGATGCACTGGTTCCTTGAATCCGGCCCAAAGTAAAAGCGAGTGAAAATCCAGCCAGTAAGACTTGCAGACCATGGCCAAAATAAAGGCACAAAAAAAAAGAAAAAAGAAGAAAAGCAAAAGGGAAAAACTGACGGGGTGGAATGCAACTAAAACTCGAGACACTGGCTTATTGCCAACACAAAATCGAAGTCTCATTTCCAAAAAAGAAACCAATTTTTGACTCATTTTCACAAATTCAAGAGAATGAGACAAGGTCTTATCCCATTTTCTTTTTCCCTTATATGATTATTACCCTCTGATAGGCTCAGTTCCCTTAATTCAATATTCTTCCACTTGATACTCTACCCACTCTTCTTCCTGGTCTTTCCCAAACCAATCCTTTTGCTAAATCCTCGACGGCTTTCTTCGCCTCGAGAAACCAAAATACTTTCACGGTTCCATGTGTCTATTTCCGACCACTGCAGATAAAGTGAATGAGTTTCAAATTGTTATTGGAATACCAAGTGTTCCGAAACGTTACTTCCACTTGGATTTAGGGCTGAAATGCAGTTATCCCTATGCTATGGGAGGGTGGGTGACAAAACTTAAGTACATACAGACTTTAGCATCTTGGGGCTCTCAAATTATCGTCTCAAAACCATGTCAATAGAAGCACAAGTTGAGATGATGTATGTATTGGGAGAGGAGGATGACAGAGTCAAGTGAAGAAGGTAAGGAGAGAGCGAGAGAGGAAGGACGAGATGAGGGAAATATACGGAGAGAGAAAGCGAAACTTGTTTTGGACATCGGATAACTTTTATAGCTAATTGCCTGGAGCTCTGGATCAAAAATCTGATAACTCGTTCACAAAGGGTTCTCGTTTCGCACAATTAGCTGCGTTGTTGAGCAGATGATGAGAGAGCGGAGAGATGATATCACGGTTAGACAAAAAGTGCTCTCCCTTTCATCTTTTACACTTATCTGGTTCTCGCATCATATTTGCTTTCTCTGCTGGAACCACAATGATGGAGCCAGTGGCAGTGGCATATGCAGCGGCACTGGTAACCGTTGGGGTCAATGAGTGTGGGTTGTGGAGCATACAAATTTCTTTTATAGATGCTGGGATACGTTTATATGAATGTATGGTGGGAAAAAACGAGTCGGAAATAGGGATCGGAGATGAGAGGGAATTGAAAAAGAAAGTCCAGAGAGATCAACCAAGTGTGTTTATGGAGAGAAGAAGCATGATAGAGCTCTGCTGCTCTGCTTTGCAACTTTGTAGGAGATGACGTTGGAGTGCAGTCGACTAACGTATGAATGCATTAGGCTGGATGACAGTCAGGAAAAATGGCTTACCGGCGTTTTATCGATGTGAATCGGCCGAAGTTGAGAATCATAAAGAAGTCTGGAAGGCTCTATGTTGATGGGAGACTGGCGCCGGCCCTTATTGCACAGATTCCATTGAGGATTGATCAACCCCCAAAATTCTGGTCCTGCAAAAATATTCAACCGAGTGTAATGGCACAGAGAATAATTCTTACTTTCTCTTTTCCTGTGTCGTAGCCTGTCGCACGCAACCCGAACCTCTTTCTTTAGATGCATTTCACATTTTACCAATTTATTTGTAAATTCAAACTAGAACCAAGAACTTATTCAGAGTTGATTGCTAACAATTTACTAGTTTAGCATTAACCATTTTGCAGTATCTGTGAGATGTTGGCAATAATTAGAATAATGTTGGGATAAACTTGTTAACATAAATTGGCGACCAGTCAGCAAACTTTTGGTAGGCCCTGATAAATAATACTTAGCTGAAGGAGTCTGTACAGATATTATGCAATTAATGAAACCGTTTTAGCAATGCGAAGAATAACATTAATTACATGTTAAACAGTCTTGACAGAGAAGGCGTCGACATGTACACGTTCCGGAAGGGAAAATCTCTAGCGCCCTACCACAAGGGGTGCTTTATGCCAGTGAAACACCAAATCGCTTGGAAATATTTATTTAATAGCATAAAATGGAAAACAACGACTACGGTAAAACAAAGCAGATCGTTATACTCAATTTTGGTGAATTTTTGAAATTTATAGAAAATGAAAATATTAAAGGGGGATGAGGGCCTTCTCTTATCAATTGCGATCTCACAATTGCGCAATTTGGAGAATAATTTTCTCCATACACAATTTTTTTTTAAATATTTGCAGACGACTTGGCTAGTTACTCGTCTGAACCACCCCTCGTCAGTCTCCGACTTTCCGGTTTCATAGAAGGGAAAAGCCCCATCGTCTGCACTTGTTGGGACGGAAAACAAGAATGTCTTTGAGATGGTGATCAGATTGAACCAATCTCGGTGCAAATCCTCAGAGTCAGAACAAAGGAGTGAAATGGGACTGAGAAGCTTGGAAATGCTTTGTAAGTGAGTGGCACCAGTCAAAATTAAGTGTCCTATTGCAATCGCTATTCGTTCCAAAGAAACTTCATCTTGAAGCTTCAGTTTAATATAAAATACAATTATAGTTAAAATTTAGTGATTTAAAATGGCAACACAGTACTTGGTATCGTTCTTAATGGAACAAGTATTTCCATACAATGGGAGAATCTGACGAAATCGTGAGAGAAGAAAGTTAAAGCTTGAGTATTAGTGGGCTTTATTTTCGCACCCCAGGCATAGCATAAAACACAAGAAAAACCAGACAGATATTGAATGGAAAGCACATGATGACAAGGGGAGATTCAGATTTCCAAGTATCCTTCACATGTAATGCTCAGCCTCAGCCCTGTGTTATCCTATCAATTTTTCCTAATGGATGATACAGAGTACTCGATGGACTATGAAGGGCTGACTGTCTGCATTTCTTGCTTTGAGAAGAAGAAGAAGGGGGACGACTCAACAATTTGTAGAAAGTCTGTCTAAAGACGAACTCATGAATTTTTCATACGTAAGTCTGAATGTGCGGATGGAGTGGCAAAAGGAAGAGTGGCTAAGAACTTTGTGTACACCACTCTTCCCAAGAAGCCAAAAGCTCAGCCCAGCCAAACCATCCCCATCGCATACATAATATAATGTTTTTACAAAAAAAGTACGACCACAAATGGATTGACTGACTCCTCTTCTCTTCTACCAAAAGTTTATCTTGGACGCAAAACAAATTTTATTAATTTAGCATTTCACACCAAATCGTGCGCCTGTGACTGTGACTTCCTGCACCTGTAGAACTCACGTCAACATCACGCCAACAACATCAACACTATGCCTGTCTGCATGCTTTCTCCAAGCAGGCAAGCATGCATTAATGCACTGCTTCACTTCCTGTCCGACTACTTTCCCTAATGAATGAGGAGAATGATTTATGCTGTTACAAGCAGAAGAATGAATGTACAGAATATTCCATGTCGTCCGGACTGGGGAACTGCTACTACAAGTACGTGTGAAGTGAGTTTAGACTGTTGGAGGAAGCATGTAGTGAATCTAATATCGTCCACTATTTGCATGTGGTGAAATCTCTTCGGAGACCGAATCGAGGACCACCCAGGCGACAGTGCGGTAAAGTGTGACTGAGGAGGAGAGATGTCAAGAGGAGTGGGAGTGTTAATCATGATAGATGCTCAGTCTCATTATTCCAAAGGGAGTAAAACATTAATTGTTGGCACTCATCAATGTTGATTTATGAGGAAGAAACGAGTCCCTCTCCTCTCCTCCCGTCGTCCCTCAAAACCAATTCCTTGGGACTATCTCAAGGGGCAAAAACTATTCGCTATTCCCAACTTATTAGCTAGCACCACCGACATATTTTGCACTACAAACTCTTCAGCCCAAAAGTCATGTCACCTCAATCAGGCAAAGGAAATGGGAGTCGAAATAATGTGGGCGATAACAGCGCAAGATGCTGGTATGAGAAGCAAGTTGAGTTGACTTGACCGGCATGTTCTTCTGAAGGGAAGATGTGATCTTGAGTGACTGAGGACTACAAGGTGAGAGCATGAATGAAGACAGAGTAATAAAATGACCTTTTGCTCAGTTTTCTCAATATGGAAGTGTAGGACGTGTACAGTGCACATGCATGGAGGAAAGTGTCGAGCATCCCACACCAGAGCATACACAGAGTTGAAAAAAATCAAGAGAAACGACCCCGTTAATCTTCACATCGGAGATGGTGGAAACAACGTTTCTCTTCTTCCTCTCCTTTCCGGTTAAGAGGGAAACTTATGTTCCCATTTATTTAGCTTCTACAATGGATTTTGTAGATTGAGTGTAGAGCCTTTTTAACCTTTTCTATGAGAGAGAATAGGCAGGAAACATAAAGCTTCTTTAACGGGTAGGGATTTTGTCAACTCTGCTCTGGCATTTTGGCATTGCACTTGCACTGCACTCCACTCCTAGCTCTCACATCTCACTTTCTCCAGTCGAGTCGCAATGCAATTGTGCGTGCGGTGTGTGCTTGTGGTTTAGAAGCCAGCCATTAAGTTAGCCACCCGATTCGAGTACAGAAAAGATGGATTCTCACTTTGTTTGCTTCCTTACTTCCTTCTTTCCCTTTTCGTTCCTTCCTTCCCTCAAATCCTCAGAGACTCTTTACTTGGTTTCCCTCGCTTTCCTCACCTCATAATTTCATTGCCCACTAGCAAAGCTTGTGAGAGTCCATTGATATGTAAATCTATCCCGATCATCCCCTCTAATGAATTCTTATGGACCACTTCTTAGTTCTTTCCAGCAAAGGAGTCCGACTTGGATGAGAGAAACAAATATCCGTCAAATGCCACATCTTCAACACCCAATTCAAAGGTGTGCACCCGCCCGCACTTTCACCCGCTTAGCATATCTTTCTCTCCTCCAGTGTCTCAAACAGACAGCTTTTGCAAAATCTGCAAAACTCTAGTCTCAGAATATTCCAATGTCCGTCTTATTCTCTTAAATCTCGTCCTTTTAACCCCAGCCCCTTTCTAACGATTTAAATATTGAACTGTATTCCTTTTCAAAATATCCGCTTCAGTTCAACACCTTATTGTCCTGTCGATTAATAGAGTCGCAAAAAGTTTATGTCGGAATAATTACAATAATTAGAGTTACGAATTACACAAATTCTACAATGCGTAAGAAACAATTAAAGTATTGAAGTACACACGTATGAGGATGCATTTACCAGACTAAGTGTTGTGCTAATAGTTGAAAAACAGCTCGGTTTAAACCGAGTATCACGCAATGACTGGAATAAAGGAAATCCTTGAATAGAATTGAACTGAATTGGAATAAACGTGAAGAGGACATAAGGTACTAACAATCAACAGACGGGATGTGCCTTGAATTCTTTTGTCTAACTCTTGAATTGCCTTACTTTTCTTTTGCCTTTCAGCAAAGAAAGATTTAGCTTGGAGAAAGCAACCTTGCTTTCTCCCTTCGCCAACTCTGTGCTGCCTTCAAGATTTTGATTTTGATGATTCGAGCATTTTTCTTCCTCTAGTTGGTGGTTGTCGAGTGGGTTTGGCAATATGAAATTTGATTACAAAAAGGACATGATCATTGAGTGGAGGAATACGACGTGCTTTGCTCCAGGATACCCATACACATTCATTTAAGTAGGGTTATAACAGAGGACCAGTGCCGCGGAGTCGTCCAAGGGATTTAGCTTAAGGAATGCATTATGAATGGCTCTTCTTTTTAATGCACAGCAGTAGCCTTTGTTTAGAAACCCACTCCACTTAAGTTAAACCGTGTCAGACAATCTGAGACCCTAATATTATGGTTTGGTTTGGTTTTCTGCTGAGCTCACAACAACCAAAAGAAAACGGGATGGGGTGGGGTGATGCGAAGGGAAGTAGAGATAGAAAACGAAGGCAAAGAAATCATCCGTCCGGCTGTAGTCTTTGTAATAGGATATGTGTCCAGAAATGAGTTCACATCTCATCTTCTCAATGTGATCTTGTGACTGCCCGCTCTATGTCTGTGTAAGTTTTGCCAGGGCTCTACACACAAAAAAAATATCCGAAATCGAGAAGTTGACTCCATAGTTTTTCTCTGTGGGATTCGTGTTCTGTTAGGAAATGCAATTGGAAAGCACTGCAGTTGGAAGGACGAGAGGCTAAAACTCATACATGGGGAAAGGAAAAAGTGCCTACCGAGCTAAACTCACTCTCCTAACTCCTTCACTCCTTCTGATTTATGAGTTTTGAAAACTTCTTCAATGTTTGAGAATCATTAGGTGGCTCTCAAATATGTAGGAACCCAACCGCCCAACCAACCAACCACCGAACTATCCAATATACATAAGACCATATGCACTTGTAAATAAATGTGGTCATGCCTTGTGGCAGCCCTCCAAGATTATGTTCTTCTTGCTAACAAAATTTACTAGTTACATTGGAGACAATTGCGAGGTTAGAGAGAAAAAAGCTTTGAAGAAATCTAGAAAGACAGAAATTTATTTAACAGAATTTATGATAAGAGGGGGATATAATAAAGAAGTAACAAAGACTTGAGGGTAAAGCAAAAGAAAAATCGCGTTGGTTCAAGTCGTTCGTATCAGTAGTTGTGAAGTGCAACGTCTTTGAGGTATGGGTGCTGGTGACTAGTTTGGTGCATGGGAGCCTTGGATGGTGGCTGGCTGGTCGGGCGGTTGGGCTAAGAGCTTGAGTCCTAAATTGGACCACTAGATTGGCACTAAGTACTGGATTTACGAAAGATATAGTGCAGTCGTTTGCAGAACCTTCAAACTCGACTGAAACTTTCATTTCAGCATTGCATAGAATAGAGGAAGAGCGACTTTCCATTCCGTCCGACTCCAACCACCCCAAGCTCCACTTATTCAGTGCATTGCTTTTGCTTTTCCTTCCATCCATCCAACAACTTTCACCCAAACAGTCGTCGTAACAAGAAAGACGGATTTCCACATCCATCCATTCCATCTCCACCAAACTAATATCTTGTATGGGATTGGATCCTAGAAATCTACCACCACTATCGTGTTGGGCTCTCATTGAAGGAAATAACTTTATGACGTTCCAAGTCATGCAGTTCAGTCATCATTCTTGTAATGTGATGTAATGGAATGGAGACGCTGGCTCCTCTACTTTGCTGACAAAAGCTTATCGGCTCCCAGGGCACAGTGCAGTGCAGTGGGAGCAATTCTAACCGATCCTCCAGTACTAGGCCCGTCCAATGACAAGAAAACAACACGCTTGAAGCAGAGCAAAAAAGCATTTGGAGACTTGAGGCTAGCCTTAGTTGCCTTACGATTACTTAGTTGACTCAATCCACCACCAGACATCCAACTTTTCATTAGATCAAGCTAAGCTTACAACTTTCTCCGGGTAGCTTTCTCTGCTCATATCTCCTTACAACCTTTGAGATAAAGGTAAGAAGTTGTGAGAGGACGGGGTGGGCAGGGCATTGGGACAAGATCTGGATGAACCATTGCGTCCGCACTACACCGGCTAAATAGTTTTGATCAAACTCAAAGAAGTCAATCCTTAGAAAGTTGAATGGCTGGGATCAAGGCGGATAGTCTTCCTCTTCTAAGGGAGAGAGGAAGTAGGAGAAGAACTGGACAGATCCAAATGTTGTGATTGTGATAAGGAAATGGAGTTTGAGAGAAAATCACGACTGGAAGGCGCCCGCTCTTCCACTCCCCTGTCCCATCACTCCTTTCCAAACTATCAAATCCTTCTCATCCAATTGCCAATTCCATGAATTTCCACGGGGCACAAGAAAGGAATCAAGTTGGGCGACTCATCCCATGACCCCATCACATCAAGATCTTCCCAAATGGAAAAATCAAACTAACCCATGACTTTTACAACTGCGTCCTACTCAGAGCTTCAACTTAGTTCAAATGAACCCATTCTCACCTATTAAACACTCCCAAGCACGGCTATCATGGTAGCATTTATGCTATGCTCAGACAACCCGAATTGCAAACTAAATCCCAGACAAGTGTAACCATGAAAATACAATGTAGTCATGCAGTGCAATGCTGGGTTTGATGCAAGATAGGTTGCACATCTCTAGAAAAAAATCTTGCCTGGAT
The DNA here is from genome assembly GCA_034699705.1 of Hymenaphorura dentifera. Classification (NCBI taxonomy): domain Eukaryota; kingdom Metazoa; phylum Arthropoda; class Collembola; order Poduromorpha; family Onychiuridae; genus Hymenaphorura; species Hymenaphorura dentifera. Next base: position 9,880 of record JAQGCM010002185.1, read on the forward strand.
CAGCTGAACTCGTGTAATTTTGAGTTTTCCTTTTCGGGGAAAATGGACTTTACAGGTTTGTGAGAAAGAGTCTGAGCCCATTAGGGGATAACGAAAGACATTGTGAAAGTTCCACTTTGCTCTTAGACGTCCATGGCACTTCTCTCAGGCGACACAACAATAATAATGGTCCATCAGACGAAGAAGATCGAGGTCCACTGTGGCCGGACACAAAGATCCGGATCGAATTTGAACGGACTTTCCCTCAGATCTCACGTACACTGATCACCGTCCATTTGGCAAGGACATTCGAAAAAAACTTTGTTGTATGCTGAATGACTCCTTTCCACGCATAGGACTAAGCAGAGGACGATCCTGCTCATCATTCCGTGACGCACAATTGGACAAAAATATACATGCAGAATTGAAAGCAAGTTCTCGGACTGACGTTGAGCTTGAAAAGCTGTCGACGTGACCGAAAAATCACAGCCCGTAATAAACAAGATTGTGACATGAAGTGAAAGCAGAAATGTAATGCAAATGAAGGGTGACTGCCTCTGACCGCCCGCACATTTTTGGCGTAGGCGTCAGTCTCCATTTCTTCCAGTACATCAATACTTAAAAAACTGACGAATGTGACTTTATGATTTTGAGTGCCATAGCTGTTAGCAAAAATATTGTTTTCGTAGGACATCCAAGTATTCCGCTGCGGTTCATTTAAGATTCATGTGTTCCATTCAAGTATGAGAGAAAAGAGATTTTGAGAAGCACTCAAAATCTTACGCACGTTGAAGGGACTTTGATGTGGTTGAATACTGACTGGGAGTGTCTCAGGCTTGTGACGAGTACACGTTTCTTAAAATGCACACAAATTACTTGGAAAAAGTTAAAAAAACAACTCACCACTTATTCCATCGTACGTCCACCAATCTTCCCAACTCGCCGAAACAAACCCTTGAAAATGAGAGAAATCAGAACACCATTTTATTAATAATTTCATAATCTCTTCTTCGGACTTTGGGCTGTCATTCACAAATCATACTCGTAATATCTGTCGCAAATTTCCCAACTTGCTTTTGCTTGTATGGAACTTTCTCCTCATTTCGTAAAACCAATCATGAGTACAACTTTTATAGAGAGAAAGAGGGTGGACTGTCTCTGCGGTCAGTCAGTCAGGCAGTCTATGTTGATTCTATTTGGGACTTTTGATGCGGTATAATTTATTTGGATTTGGAATTTTTACTACTTCCTAGATGACTTCCTTGAGTTTCTTTGAGAAAAAAAGCCTTTAGAAGTTTATGTCCCCTGGCCATCGGGAACTGGGCAAAGCTCGTTTCTCTTCACGCAAAATACACACACAAAACACATCAACAAGGAAGAATCGATTTTGCATCCATCACTTGATAATAAGCTCTCTGTACACATTCTCATTCGTATGTCCTCGACGTTGTCAATCCATGTAGTGTAGTACACGTACACGGTATAAGTAGAATGTAACTATTCTCACACACTACGTGCTTCAAGTGTATCAATTTTACCCTTACGAGGAGGAGGGGACCCATTTAAAATGACTTGAGCAACTCTCGTTCCTCCAGTCAACTTAACTCACACCAAATCCTTCTATCAGATTCTATCACACCAATAACACCATCCTACACTTTCCAAAACTAATCTCCCCATTCCAAGCTCCATAAACCTTTTAACCAAACTTGACGTGTTTGCACACAATTCTTCCCTATTAATTGTATTATATTAGTACAATGTTAAAAAACTTGCTCAAAATTGCACTCGCACTTTTTCAAAGTATTCGAGCGAAACATGCAACGCTTCTGAATAGAATTTCTTGAACTTGTTTTCTCTTACTTTTACTTTCCTCTAATTTCAGTATATTTTACTTATCTTGGGAGAAAAAAAGTACTTTTATTTTCTGGAAAGCTGCTATATTTTCTGAAATTCCGAATTTGCATAGATAAAATTTACAAAATTGTATATGTAATTAAAATGACGAAAAGTTGTGAGTGCAGTACCTGGGTTTAGGTAGAGTAGAAAAATAATCACTCTTTTGAAGAAGGTATACGAAATAGTAGAAGGCAAATAGTTCGTCTCGGCTCCTCGTTA
>JAQGCM010002186.1:0-11973 GCA_034699705.1 Hymenaphorura dentifera
TATTATTTATCTTGACCGGTGCCATTTTGGTACTGTTTTCCCCTTTTTGTGACGGTTTGCCGATTGGCGATATTGTAGTGTGTGTGATTTTGTGATTTGGCTTTAATTTGGCTTTAACAAACTTGTGCAATAAAAATTAATATACTTCTTTTGAAAAAAAAAATAAAAAAAAAATACTGATCTAGTCCAGCTACCACATTTCCATGGCGTTGATCTGGATCCGCTGACCAGAAAGACATTTAAAGCCTGCAGTGATTGATGTAAGAAAGAAGCATTCCTGCACGATCATATCAAATTTTCAAGGAAATTAAAATGAGTTGTTCAAATTTACACGAACTTGCCCAATATAAAAGTACAGTTCAAATTAATGATTGCAATGAGAGTAATGTCAAGTACTTCATTCAGCTTCACGTTGAATGAATTAGCTCGCAGAAAGAATCAGAGTATCTGGCTGTCAGTTACTATTCAATTTCAATGCACAATTTCTACAGCAGACAAAACGTGTTCAATTATGCCTTTTGACCGCAAAATGCCTGCCTTCTTTTCCCCAACATGTGGTTGAGATCAGATCAAATTGCACGATACGATTGGGCATTGTGATATTCGAAAAACTACTTTTTTTGTTTCTACTCACCGCAGTCGGTTAAACAACAAAAAACAAATACTTCACGTGCAACATGCTCGTATCACTTACATATACTTTATTTGCAACTCCATTGAATCATCGTCTGTTCGTGTTATTATATCACTGCCCAATTTACTCTCCATTGAGATAGAAGGACTGCATATTTGCATTCTCAAGGTTAGCAGTTCCGTAATTAAGTTATGGGGAGTCAGGCAGTTAAGCACTTCAAAGAAGGAACTAAGTGCACTGTGTTGCTAAAAACCAAAGACATCTCCTACTTCATTGCATTAATCATACTTGAAATGATTAATCCAACACATTTAAATAACTTTCAGTGCAACTTTGAAAGACTTTTCAACTCTGAGTAGCTGGCAAATCTCATATGAAACTTAGCCGCATTTAGATCTGCGGTAAATTCCAGAAAAACATTTTCGAAACAAAGGCAGAGCACAAATGCACTTCTAAAAGTGCTGCAATGTTCTGCAAAATAATTTTTTTAAAGAAAACTAAAACGAATCAGGTTAAACAGTTGCAGTGTTTCATGTAGTCTTAAAAATGTCTCTGAAGCACAGGAACGTAATATTAGCAAACTTTAAAGACTTCAAACAAAATGAAAAGCTTTTAGAAAAAAAATATTGCTGAACGTGAGAAATTGCAGTTCTAAAATGGATCCAAATAAAATAAATTTGGTTAATGAACCTGCTGACAACCTTGAGAGTGGGTCGCGTTCAGAGGATTCTGAGCTTTCAGATGAAAGTCAGCTTACACCGGGGTGTGAAAGTGAAAGTTTCAGTTCTGCAAGTTCTGCAGTGAAATGGAGAAACAAAGTCACACTCGAACCAATGCTTCTCGTCTGTAACATTGCCTCTAGTTGCTGCTTAGTCAACGTTCAGAGTTTTTATATCGACTCAATCTGTCATCAGCTGTATTCCTCAACTAATGATTCAATTTGTTCAAATCTAACTGCATTTAAGGATGAAGGTGAAGATATTAGATTTGCACCTCAAAAACGGTCAAGAAAATCTAAAATTCTTTTGTATCCTTTGCAGAAAAAGCAGTGGAAGCTTTAGCATCAATTTACTTTTCCTATCGTGGCCTAATCGAAGCTGGTTTGCCAATTTTGTTCGTCCTTTTCCTCGGCCCTTGGAGTGACAAGCATGGGTCAAAAACACCAATGATTATATCCTTATTGGGTTACATGGTTTCCACTATCATTTACACGATTTTATCGAAAGTACCGAATATTTCTCCAAACATAATTTTATTCGCATCCGTTCCAATCGCACTCTCAGGAGGAATGTGCGCTCTCGTGCTTTCCGCATTCAGATACATTTCTGAAATCACGGCAATCGAGGAAAGGACTTTCCGAATTGCAATGGTCAATGGATTTTGGGCACTGGGTGCACCATTTGGATTACTCGGATCCGTTCAAGTACTTTCAAGTTATTTCTATTACTTGATAATTTTAGTTTTTAAACCCGTGGACTGTTGATTTCTGTTCCAGATTTTAAAATACGGCGACTTCACAATAGTATTTATGACTGCAGCAATTCTTTATTCAATTTCTGTGATTTATGCAGTATTATTTATTCGAAATGACAAAAGTTATACTGAAGAAGATTGTAGCAATAAATGCACGGACTTATTTGACGTGGCAGCAGTAAAAGAAACATTTGTAACATTATTCAAATCTCGCCCAGGATCTTTAAGATTGTAAGTACACTTGTTGCAAAAATAATTACAATTAATTAATCAAATTGTTTTGTATAATTTTTTAGATGGGTTTGTATACTAGTGTTTAATTTTGGTCTGGTCACATTAACCTATGGTGGAGGCAATGTCCAGTTCATAGTTACCAGATCAATACTACAATGGAATTCACAAATTTACTCAGTTTTTAGCACTTTTGACGGAATTATGGGATCCTCGGGTAAAACCAGATTTATTAATTTGAAAATGTAAAATTTATGATGTATTCACGCTAATTCGAATAAATATCTATTAAAATGACAGCTTGCATCCTAGCGTCATTACTTCTGGTGAATTTGTTCAAATTACGAGACAATGCGATAGCAGTTATAAGTTCTGTAACGTTTGTTGCTGGTTGTATTATCCAAACGTTTGTATCTTCAACTTGGATGATGTATTTGGGTATGTGATTTCAGTTCACGCTCAAAGCGTTTGACAAAACTTATTTAATTTTTTTCGAAATATTACAGGGTCAGGGGTCCAGGTTTTGGGTGGACTTACAACGACTTGCATTCGTGCAATGTTGTCAAAGCAAATATTAAATGAAGAGCTTGGAAAAATCTTTGCAATTTTGGCCTGCACTGAAGCAGTCATGCCGCTAACCGGCACATTGTTGTACAATTTTGTTTTTCGGGAAACTATTACAAGTTCCTTGCCTGGGAGCGTTTTCCTTCTGTCTGGTGCTATTCAATCGGTTTCGCTAATACTGTTTGTGTATGTGAAACAAAATACTTTTAATGCTTTTATTATGCCTGTACTAATTTAGTTTTATGTGCATGTACAGATATCTTCTGGTAGCTACCAGAAAGGTAAATCAGACAATTATTCACAATCGACTAGAGGAAGAAAACTGCTAAAACTCCGAAATGTGCCCGCATAGTACTGTTCACAGACGGGATTTGTGTACGACAAATTGGAAATTTCAATGTAAGGCATATTGAAGATTTTATGAGGTTCTTGGATGAAGACCTTTCTCAACATGTGATGATAATAAGCTTGTCTTTCAATTTAACTAAGCTATTCGTTGTTTTATTATGCAACTTGCCTGCACTTATAAGAGACTAAATTTAAATTTGACACTGCACTGAGTATTTTAGATCTGGTCTGTAGATACTGAAGAAGGTCGATGAACGCATTATTTAAGTACCTGTTATGGTTCGCTTTAAAACAAATTCATGCCTAAATTGAATTTTGTCGATTTTTCTGTATTGTTGGTCAGCCGTGTTCTCACGCATAAGTAAGTTCAGCTATTTTGCACCACGATTAGCTAATCGGACAATAAAAACTTGCCAGCCAAGAATACCACCAGACTTAGTTTCTCTCAACAAAATTTCCGTTGTTGATTCAGTGCAATTCAAATTGTTTTAAATACATATTATCAATTTCAAAGTGAACACCAAAATGATCTATGCATTTCTTTATAGACTTTTGTAGATCATAATAATTTTTTTAAACCTATTAAACGTGAATTTGTAAAATGTTGTGAATTTTTGATCAGCCAGCTTACGAGCAGGCTATCAGCACTGGGGATTTCGCAAATTTCGCTATGGATGCGAAAATAATTCATTATATGAAATCTCGTTAGCTCCAAATTATTTGCCGTTTCTCATTGAATCAAGCTAAATTTTTTAACGTAGGAAAACAGCATAATTTAAGTGTTGTGGAATCATTCTTTCGAAGTTTGCACATTGCATATTTTGCAGTTGTATTTTTGATGGGTTGCAGGTTGCAGTGCAAAATCTTTGCTTAGTTTTCACATTTTTGCAACAAGATGTTTTTGCTTTGTAAGCCGGTATGCTGAATGCTTTGCTGACTGATGAGTGACGACTGGAGCGTATTGAGCAAATAAGATGTTCTTCAGAAATCCGCCAAACTTGAGTTGTCAATTGGTTGTCCAGGAAGGCCAGCCAGTACAGTAGTATTTGAATTATTCAAATATTCCTTTTGTTGGTCATTTGGCTTGACCCCGAAATCCACAAATTCCGTCCGATTGAAAACTTAAAACCAGTAAGTAATATTTGAATTTAGTTGGGCTTAACAACTTAACTTCTCCATAGCAGTAGCACCTAGTAATCAGACTCGATTCGGTGACAATTCGTTAGTTCGTGCGTCAACCAATTTTGATAAGCTGAATGACTGGCTAAGTAACAAATCTACATTGCAAATATTAATTTTGACCTTGATACTTTTCAGGTTTGTGTTTCTTGCACAAACGCAAGCATGGATCCCACAGTCCCAGTCTCCGAAGAGTTCAACAACACACTTGCTCGAATTAAAAGTACGACGCGAATGTTGAATGAAATAAAGTATGCAAATCTGAAAATCGTGAGGAACGGATTCAGAAATCCAATGTATGAGAACACGGCTTTGGACAGAGCCAATGAGCCATACTCAACAACTATTGAGAGTGATGATGTCATTCTTAGGAAAAATATATTCCACATTGCCAACAAAGTTCAAAATACCAATGAATTGTTGATTGCTCTCACTAACAGAGGATTACTTACTCCCAACGACGTCGACCTCATTGTAAGCGAATCAAGCACATACTTATTACTGTGTCCACTAAATATTTGATTATTTCTAAATCAAAACAGAAAATTAACTCTAATGCGCTTGTTATTATTTCCCGACAGCTTCCACACAACGATGATCTCTTCAAAGCAATTGCAATCTTTTCTCAACTGATTACAAAAGAACCCAGTCAATTTGCAGTACTTCTTGACGTTCTCAGGCAATGTCACAATTTGCCAATTGCGGCTTTACTAGAAAGTTCAGCTCGGTAATTTCAGACAGTTCTTGCTCAAGCTATCATTTAGAAAATTAGATTACGTTTTGTTATAATTTGTTCGATTTGTACAGAACCCTTGGTAATGAGAATGCCGCCACAGCGTCTGGATTAGATAAAAACACTTGGTCTTGCCAAAATTGTACATTCCTCAACACTTCGTCCACTATTTGTGAGATGTGTTTCAAATCCAAGGACTACAAGACTGCTACAGCTAACTCTACTCTTGTGTGCCGACTCTGCACATATTTTAATCCTCCGGGGAACTCTCACTGTGAAATGTGTAACCATCCAGTTGGCTCTGATTCTGGAGAAGACGATGAGGACGAGACCGACAGTTGTTGTGCCAATAGTGGAAACCAGTACCAACATCCCCAAAAATTCAACTCTTCGGATGACTTCGAAGATTGCGTTTAAAAAATGTGTGTAAAAATTGTAACACCAAGTCAAACGGATTTACAGAAAATTTAACAATTGAGAGGTGCTTTTAATGATAAATTGTATTTAGAAAAGTACAAAGTATAAAATTTACACTAGTTTCACGAAACATGTAAAAATTCAGTGTTAGCCTCAGTTAAAGCAAATGTATTTTTAATAGTACTTACGTAACAGGCACATGTTCAGTAGTAGCAGCATATTTTCTGCACCCACACCTTGTTCGTACCTACCGTGTTAAAACTATATAAACTATTTAATAAATATGTTTGTAAAAAACAGAGTTATTTCAGAGATTCTTTTTGGACGTTCTTTAAAAATACGTCAATTGAAAGGTTCTGTCTGATCCTTTTTATTTAGACTGCCGCATGCCGGCGTGGACGGACGAAGTTTCCTTGAAAATTGAAGAGTAGGCTTCGCTTGGCTTTAAGGATAGACCAAGACTAGTTGTGGGGCCTGCTTGTTGCGAATTATTTGGTACTGGGAATAAATGCATAGGCCACAGTAAATCTGTAAAATTCAACAGTCAATATTTATCAGAGTGGACACAACAAAAATGACTGTATGATTTTATGTCAGGCTATATGTGTAAAATGGCACGTGTTCGGGTCCGGTTATTTTTGGAACCCGGGTACCGGATATGCATGTATAAGGGTTAGGGTTCCTAGAAATTGACTCGGGTACACGGCCCGTGAACAATAATGTGTAATATTCATGCTCTTTGAACTTACGTTGTATCCCATCCAAATCCAGCAAATGAGAACCACAAGGACACTTGACAGCTTCAAAACAAAGAAAAATTACATTAACTTCCACAATTCGGACAAAATATTGACATAAGAGCACAGATTCATTACATAAATGTAGTACGAGAGCAACATGTTAACCCCGTAGTAAATCTGGTAAAGTACGAGCACGGTCATGCAAATCAGCCAGGGCAGAATTTTGCCTCGATTTTCTTGTCGAATTCCTTGGACTAACAATACGCTGAAGAAGAAGAACAGCAGGCAGAATATAATGGCCAAACTCCCTACGATTTGTGTTGCTGAAATTAAAAATGGTGTTACGTTAAACTTTGAAGGAAATTCTTTTTATTTAGCAAAACCAACAATGCAAATTCACTTACAGCTCCTGACGTCGGTTTCGAAAAAAGGCATGTAGTAAGCTGAAGATTCACCCCCAGCCATCACATAGGACGTGTACGTGATTGAAATCAACGAAAACATCTGTAAAGTTAAGTCAAATATGAGCGCCAGCCTCAACAGTTTTGTCGCAATGCAATAATATTTCCGTCAACCCTAAAATTTTTGCAAATATTTTTGAAGTTTTTATAAACTTACGGCCGTATAGAAAGCGACTGCAGTGGTGGCTGTTGTAATGTCATTGTAAAAGAAGCAAGGAGTCCAAAAAGTTTTCAGAACAGTCATTTTTGCAGTGTCTTAAATCTGCGGTTACTGGACGGAATTGTTAACACTGCAAAATTTGTAAATAAACGAAAAAAACAAAAAACCACCAAGTTGTTGCTTCCGAAGTTTTGAAGGACAACGCCTTTGAATTCAAATTTGGTGTAAGAATTCCAATTCACCAAAACACAAACATTGCCAAACTCAATGGGCACAGTCATGCTCTCAATGACAGCTTTGAATTTCAACGATGACATTTTTTACGATTTTTAGAGCTTATGACGCTCTGACGGCTCTGACAAGCTTGGAAATTCGTTATTTTATATTGACGATTTTGTAATTACATCAAAAATGTGTCCAAAACAACCTTAAAAGTAAAATGAGATAATGAGATGCAAGTACTTGTTGTCGTCAGAAGTCAAAGACTCAAAATTACTCACAACTGTACTTAACCCATTTGATTGTTTTTAAACAATGGGTGGTTATCTGCAATAACCTGTTTACTGTTTGTGAAACGAAATTATTTTGCAGTTTGCAGAATTTGTCGATGGAACGTGCAAATTGTAAACTCCGGTTTGTTTGCTAAGTAGGCTCCAGCTCTCCAAAAACCTGTAAAAAGCGTGGACTCAAAAATAAATACTGCAAAAAGCTCAAGTGAATTTTAATTATCATTTTTTTGACAATGATAATGACTCGCAATTAGTTTTCACACAATTTTATTTTATTGAAGACATAAATATAGTACGCCTCAACAATCATTTAGGAGAAATGTGGCCTAACAATATTTGAATATGATTGACTTAGAACCTTGTCTCGTATAATGCTCAACTCATTTTTGATTAAGTATACGCTGCACTCTTTCCTGACTTGAAGTTAAAAAGTTCACATTTCGCACACAAGTTTTCTTCTCAGTCTCGCCAAGTGTAAATTAACATTCAGCACACAAGAAATCATGGGATGTCAACTTGATTGTTGTAATAATAAATTAACGAAACAATTTCTCCAATGCGTTGCATTTGTTAAGTATGCTTAAGTGCAAGATTAGTTGATTTGATTAGTTTTTTTTTGGAGAATGACGACGAATGAGACTTCGATTGTTAATCGAGTCAAGTGGATTTTGAGATTTTAAGTACTTTGAGAATCGAACAATACAAAACAAACACAGGCTGGAGGAGAACGAGAAAGTACTTGAAGATTGGATTCATGGTTCGATCCCATCCTTAGTGCTTGGCATTGTTGACAGGGCACGTAAGCAAACTCTCACTTTACATTTCGAATCAACTGTTCAACTGGAGGATTCAGCGTATGCTTGGGAATTGTGAATGAATTGAATAGTTTTGAGACGAGAAAGTTTCATTTGGGTTGGAAATTTGGAATTCTAATCGCAGTTTAGGATCCGAATGGAATTCATGAGAAGTGAACTCATTTTGATGGATTTGGTCGGAGTGAACTATGAACTATAAATCACACTCAGGCAATGGATTGGATCGACACATCAGATTCATCACACTGAATCACTCACTCTGTCCTTCCTTCCTTACTTTTGGGGTTCCTCAGTTAGAGTCAGAATCAGAGTTGTTGAGTTGGTGCCCGGGTATTTATTTTCTCTTGATTTCCTTTGTGTGACTTTCACTTTCACCCGTAGTAAAAGTGAAGATTGGCCGAGTCACGATTGAGATTGAGGCTCTTTGGAAGATTGGTGTCACTTTCATCGGGGTGTCTCATGAGATCTGAGGAACGACTATTCGAGAATCGAACTACTTCAATATTTCTACCCAGAGTTGTGGTCGTGGACCCACCACTAGTGAGTGGGAACAATTCGTCCCCAGGTGTGGAGCGTCGAAGGATAGAGTGGAGGTCAACAATGTCATTAGAATTTAGTCCTACACTCAAGTCGTCAATATCACTCAGTCCGGACGTTAGCGGAGCAACTGAAGAGGAGGACGGTTTACTACTCGCACAATTAGCTGGCCCACGCTCAGAGTCTCCAGAACTCGTCCCACAACAACGACTTGAATGTCGCTGGATCCCAACTTTCAAAAGGATGAGGAGGACTAGCATTAACAGACCAGACGCCACACTTACAGCCACGTACAAGTAAAACTTCTCCCGATTCTCTGCCAAAATCAACAAAATCTATTAGAAGTGAACCATTTGTTTCAACTCGACCCTTTGCGCTGCGCTGTTAAATTTAATTGTTTTCACGGAGATAGTGTGTCATTCTGCATGCGATTGAATTTCATGATTCAAACACATTTTGAACTTCTTTGTACACATTAAACGTGCCTAGAAAATAGCTACAATTGTACGTCTGGCAAATAATTCGAGCTTATCATTCGTACAAAAAATTCCAAACTTACACAAATTGTGTATAGGATTCGGACTAGTAAATCATACGCTTACACGCTTACCCGCATCAATCGTCGACTCACTCATAAAGAAAAAAACGTGTAAACTTACTGGAAATGAAATCATAAGCGTGAACTCCTTGAGAAATGAGGTAAATTAAACGGATGTCGGAGTTGTCATATGGGTCTGTGTTTCCTTTCACATTCACATGATTGATGGAATTCTCATTGGATTCTAATAAATTTCCATTGAGGACTGCGGCAGATTTTGCCGGATCTTTTCCACCAATGCTGAACCCTTGACGAGCGTCGCCCTGAACATCTCCCACACTTCTGCTCCCCTCTGAGTCCACAGTTTGCGATTGTCAGGAATAATTATCATTTAAACTCCAAATTCAGTTAAACGATTAATGAATTGAGTGAAAGCTAGTGCCCAAGTGTGGTTACTACAAATTGCGCTACAAATACCGTGTCAACGATGAGACTAGCCAAAATTTCTAAGGCTGTGAAATTGTGCTGAGCAATTTAGTTTTTGGCTTTGCTTAGTTAGACATTACATTGCTTTCACTTCACTCTTAAAACTAACAAAGTTTAAGCAAACTCCAAAAATGAGTGCAACGAGTGCTCAAACCTATGTTGATTTCATGAGTGAAGTGAAAGCAGAATCAGGCTCGAGCGAGAGAGTAGTGAAAGTGATAGGAAAGAGGAGAAAGTCAGAGGCAAGCGTGGCGTGAAAGAAAGTTAGGAGTGCTTTCACTTAAATCAAAGTGAAAGTGAGAATGCCAGTAGTTGACTCTAGCTAAAACAATGTAAAACTCGCGAGGGATTTCTACTGCGTTTCGAACCATTGTAAGCGCAGATAAGAATCAGACACAGGATTATGTCAGAGTCCCTCCGTTTCCTATCCCAAAGCTCCAGAAGTGTTAGCTTGGGGTTCCACGGAGTGACTTTGATTGTACTTCTGGGTTTAACTGTATAATTGGAACTGGCGTCCGGAAATCAAGTCCCCAACTTTGAAAAAAAATGTTCACAAATTCCAAGAAAGTAAATGTTTAAAAGCTGAGAAGTGTTACACGATACAACTAACACAAAATGTCTGCTTTCATTCTAGTTCTAATTAAAATCTCTGAGAACAAACACTCTAGACCTCTAAAATAACACAGCTTGAGTGGCACTTGACACAACCAGCAAATTGTCACAGAAATGTTGCTTCGTAAGCAAATTTGCTTTCAGTTGACGAGACTCGAGATTCCCTTTAAAGATTTCCAAGGTTAAAAATGCCTCCAAAATTAAAATTTTTGCAAGGCTTGCGTGATTTCAACAAACGTTGTTCTTCCATTGTTTTCCTCTCCATCACGATGAATCACGATTGGTAAACTGTAGCCCTTACGTATCAGTTGAAAAGAAATGCAAAAGTTTTAAAATTTGAACCTCATTTATTTTGTTCTTACGGTTTTGATCGGTAATCCATACAAAATACATTTATCATTCCGCACTTGCTGCTGGACATTAGTAGTAGCCTTTACGTTTAACCCTATGTTTAACGCCATCACAAGAGAATTCATCGATCGCTCATTGAATCGACGACCAAGGATTCTGGAAGCATTAATTTTATTTCCAACTTTCAGGAATGCGAACAGAAGAGTTTTAGTTGAAATATGTTTGTTACTCCAGAAAGGAATATGAAAGGAAGGCAGAATATTTTGTACGAATTCCATTCATAGTTAGACTCACCAAACTATGTGAATTTTTAACGCCAACAGAAACTGAAGAGAGTTGTTAGTCTACAAAATAGTTAGAAAGCTAGCTGCGCTCAACCCAGACGTTTAGCAGAAAGTTTGACGAAGATACATAAGCGAGCAAGTTATTACGTGAGTGCATTGTACAGTTGTTATTTCTTAAGTTAACTTCAATATAATTTATTTCAAGTACCTGAAGTATGATTTCGGGATGCTGGATGAGGTTTGACAGTAGTTTTTGGATTGATCCATCCTTTGGAGTGGTCTGGTGAATAAATACTAGGTTGCTCAACAACTCCCCCAATGCTGTCTCCGCTCTCTTCCTCGTTCTCATCTTCAAACATTTCGTCTGGCTCTAGTTCTCCTTGGTACTTTTCTTTGAGAACTTTTCGAGGAACTGGAAATGGGAAGAAAAACGACATTAAATCTTTGGAATTCTAATGAGCATTCCCAAGGGACGCTTCCTCTCCCTGAAGAACCCAGTGATTTACTATTCATAGTGATAATAGCGGGTCAATATGTAAATTTGAACGCTTCCAGAGCATCTAATCGTCTTGGTAAATGTAATTCCAACAATTCCTGGGGAACAGCCTTCCCTGAATTACTACGACTCTCGAGTGTCGGCCAAGCCGTCTTTCACCAGTTGAATTTTGCCTTTAACTTTCCCAGGAACTGAAACTTTACTGCTCCAATTAAGTCATCCTAATTTATACTTATAGACCTTTCAAGTGGTTTCACACTTGAAACTAACTGTGACGATTCTAATCTTAAAATTCAAGGCTTTTTCCAGGCTTTTGTTGAGCCAAGACTAGATAGATAGATAGATAATTGCTTTATTAAATCAATATCTGGTCAGGCTTTTCAGAATTAACTGTTTTCAATAAGC
>JAQGCM010002187.1:0-11969 GCA_034699705.1 Hymenaphorura dentifera
AACAATTAAAATTTCGCAATGAAATGAATTGATTTTGAAGTCAAATTGCGAAAGCGACGGGGAGTTCGATGTGTCTAAGGCGAAGCCGAACTATAATTTCTAGTTTTTGACAATTATTTAATATTCGGTATTAGATGTGGAGTTGAGATACCCCTTCTGAAAAGCACGACAATCAATTCTTGTTCAACCAGGATTTTATTTGGTTTGATTTGATTTGCATTGCATTGCACCATTGGATTTAAAGACCCATAATCTTAATTCTAAGGCCCGGTATCTTATCTGTCTATTCATGACTGACTGCTAATGCTAACTGCTAACTCGAATTGTTTGACATGAAAATAGGTGCGCTGCTTTGCTCGTGATTTTAACTTTAACTAGCTGGCTAACATTTTGGTCCAACCTGTCCAATCCTTTATCAAGAAACTCAAAAATGTTTGAGTTTAGCATGGCGTTAAAAACAATTTTTGCAAAAAATCGCACACAAATTATGCATTTTATGTAAAAATTAAATTTAGACAAAGTCCAGTTCTTTGAGAGTTTGTAGTTTGCATATTTTTGTGGCTCTGACTAGCTGTTGTAGTTGTAGATCTTCGTTTACCTATTGTCCAGAGGGAATGTGGAGCACCAATTAGAATAATAACATAGCTAAAGCATCAGGGATGAAGAGAAATGAGCGTCAAACCCAGCTCTTTGATTTGATGCACATACTATTATTGCATAATCTCAATAAATTTAAATGAGGCTTCGGTCCGGTCCGTGTGATACATAATTACGGTGGACTACCTCTAATAGAAGGATTTTTATGTTCCGAAAAGAAAATTCTATTCTAATTTAGAGGGTTAAGGAAGCCAACGAACAAAAAAATTTCATGAGATTGTTATGAGTAAATTTTTCACTCCAGTTCGGATGGATTTGCCAACCCAGTAGAACTATGCCAACACCAACACCTTACGTTCTGGCATCTCTGCTGTCAAATTAGCGGCGTCAGGTGTGATTACAAGAACACACAGTTTTTACGATTTTGCTCTCGATTAAATTGGCCTGAGGACAGGGTTGATGCGTTTCTTTTGAGCATTGTTGCAGGTTACAGCAGTACTGTATTTGTTCTTTCATTTCGACTATTTTTTTTCTGACCAACTGAGATTCATTGTTGACCTCTCTCTCGGTTCAACTTACATTATTCCGTGCCTGTGAGCCTTTTGAGAGATTGAAGACAAGAAATGGATGTTGGCATGTAATTGTCATCTTTAGCAAGAGCCCTACGTGCTGAAAAGATTGTAGTGCACACTAATTGCAGTAATTGGCAACTGGCATGCAAAATTGAGATAAATAGTTGGTTCCTATGGGCGAATCTCCTAAGGGATGCTGTGTACTTGGACCAACGCAATATTCATGGTTGCATTTTTCACGGTAGGCATTATTTACTAACAATTTAAAGACACTCCATCACCAACAAACTTAAACGTATCATCAACTCTTGCATTGTAGGAGAAGGGAAGTCTGACTGATGAAAAAAATTGAATGGAGCAGACTGGACTGCTCTGGCTGGCTGCTTTTCTAATATGAATAATTTCATAGATCTCTTTCTCTGTAATCATTCCTTGGAACACAATTTAAAAGTGCTCGGTTGGAAATTTAGTAGCGTATTGTGTATGTAAAACCCATGTAAATTTACAAAATTGGATTTGGAGCTTCATTCCGTGTTTCATTTTCTTACAAACTAATTTCTGGTAGCTACAATTTTTTTACAAAATAAACGTCTGATGATGATAGGAACGACTACCTGAAATAGCCGATGCGATCTAGAGAACGCTTGGCCTGGCGCTGATTTGGAGTATATTTTTGAAACAATAATATGGAGATTAAGGCCGAACGGTACATCTTCCATTTATCTCACCGATGCGCGATGATAAAAAATATGAATCACTTACATTCACGATTCTCATACTCATTTCATACATGGTACTGAAGCAGAAGTGCAATCTACGTAAGGGCTAGTAAAGTAAGTAGTAAAAGCAAAGGAGCCTTTGGATTTGGATTGTTGGATTAAATATGAGCCCTTGATTCTTCCATGAATATCTGGATGGACGTAATCAGTACAATGTGGAGCAATAAAAAGAGCGGGTCGAGGCATCTGGGAATCGGGGAGACAGACACCAAAGAATCAAGTCCAAGATTATACAAAGAAAGAGAAGAAGCTGTGGTTTTGTAATCCTATACTTAAAAATAGAGAGTTGAGGAGTACGACGAGTACGGTGAAGATAAATGTAATTACAGCAGCTGAGATCAACTTTTGATGTAGACAAAACAACCTGATTCTTGCTTGCTCCGTCCACCAAACCACCGATTGACCTACTTTTACTTTATATTTCTTGTGCTAGAAGATTAAAAACGGTAGACAGCAGCGAGACGGAGACGGGTGCACAGCGCAGCTATTTGGATTGTTTGGCTGGATCATACTTTCATACTTTTGGCTTGCATTTCATTTTTTCTTATAACAATTAAACACTGCGTCGCCACTCGCTATTCATAGTTTACAAGCATAGCCATCCAACAACATTTCAAAGGTGGAGCAAGGCGGAATGACGGAAAAAAGATTCAAATGAGTAATTTATTTTTGAGATTTAGAACAGTGGCAAAATGTTCATTTATTTTAATGACAATTTTCATTTAAAAAAAGGCTGGATTTCGGTTTGATTCTTTGGGTGGCAAAAAGTATTCCTTACAAAGAGCTGTGTTGAAATGTAACTCCGGTGTCCGGTCGGGCAGGTCCGGTTCGGACATGAGAGGATACGACTATACGACTACCACAACGTTTCAAATTCGAACATACGAAATCGGAAGAACAAAAAAAAAGTACACACAGCACACAAGAGAAAGAGAAGGTGTGTCTCATGAATACTAACTAAACAAGAAAGCCCACACTCTAATTGTCTCATTTCCTGCCTGTTTATCACGCAAACTGACTGCAAATAAATAATGTAGTCATCTCTTGAACGGCCAATTATTGTAGTGGACATGGACACACGGGCGCTTACACAAGACTCCTACCACCATTCATTGGCCGCGATCGAGTCGACCACTGACTGTGGCTCATCATCTGTTACACTTTTTTAATACCATTGTATTGTTTTGACTATCGGAACATTGCATTGTTGGAGTGGAGTGGTCAGATTTCCTTCTAGCTTCTCATGCCAATGCTATGCTGTCCTGTCTCAACAAGGTTCAAAGTTTTTCGTGGCCTCGCAATCGCATGTATTGCCTTAAGTCTCTCCAATTAGGCACTTCCTTTCTAACATTAATGGAAATGAACGAAACAAGGGAAGGCTAATGCTAACATGGATTTCATTTCGCCCTTAAGGTCCAGTTGGTTGTTTTAGTAGTCATTTCCTTGCATACAAATACAATTAGTAGGCGACTCATGCTCCAACTCATGCTGGACACCCATATTTTACTTAAGGCAATTGAGCCAAAAACTCCGATATCAGATCAGACGAGAGAACTCAAACAAAAACTGAATAAAAGGATGATGGGTAAGTCTGTGGCTAGTGGACGTGGACGAGGCTGTGGCTGTGGAGTGGAACCTTCGGTCGTGCGTTTCTAAACTTTCTTAATTGATTTCAACACAAAACAAAGAGAAAGAGCCGGATGATGGGCTAGAATTAATTGTTTCCGAGCCCCAGAGTTGTATACTTTTTCATAATTGATCACACCGATTTCTATGTGTAAAGACAGTTTCGTGATTACAGTTCGATATATACTGTCAGTCGGCTTCCAATGTACAATTACAGCTTTTAAATTTTTTAAAATTATAGCTGTGAATTGTGATAGTATTTAATGGCAATACAGATATAGCTTGTACGGATTCTAATTAACAAATTCAAACCAGTCCGTATTGCAAAATATAACGTTTTTAGAGTATTTTATTTTTGAGCATTTGACAGATTTTATTCTGGATATATTTGTGGATACGTCATTTAACCTCTCAGCTCAGCTCTCCGAGGTCAAGCAGCAACTTCCAGTCATATTTTTAAATGAATTTCCGAAATGGACGATTTGATTCCACGTCAACGTCCAGGGCAGTGTTGGTTGAGTTTTAAGCACATAGAAATTCCACTCTGGAGTCTGGACTAGACACTTCCGTTGACATTGTGTGCGTGGCATGCTAAAAGTTTGAAACCTATTCAGGAAGCGCTTGCACCAGAGTTATTTGCATTTTGCAAGATAATGGAGACGAAACTGACCTGGGGACACGAATATACTTTGAAAGACTAGCAATTGTGGATACTACAATTAATTGCCAATTCTATAAAATTGTCCCTGCTCAAATCAACCAGAACGGAGGCTAAATATTTCTGTACATTTCAATTCCATTGGTTCTTTTCTTTTTTATATAAAATATATGAGAAACACAAAAGATATGTGACCGCTGATAAACTGCAGGCTAAAGAAAATACACGAAATTCGGTTTCAAGGACTTTCAAATTTGTAAACCATTTTAACGTTTTGAAGAAAAATTCGTCAGTCAATTTATGGGAAGAGACTTAGATTAGCAGGGCTACAAATTACTGAGCTGAAAGGCTCGGCTCAAACCAAACAAATGTTTATAAATGTAGCGAACATGAATAAGTTTGGCTAGCTAGCCAATTGGCCATTGCACTGCACTGTCTACGAGAACTGCTTGCGTTAAAGCAAAAAAAATAATTTTTCACAGTAACGAGGTGACGAAGAACAAATTAAAAACCATCCCTCCAAGCTAAGCTAAGCTCAATAATTCGTTTTGGTTGTTTTGGGAAACAGATTGTGAGCACACATTGTCGATTCTCAGGTTGGTGGTTTGGTTGGTTCAATTTTAGAGAACACAACAATGAAGTCCAATGCAATGCAAGACTAAAATTAATGAATAGCTCACGCAACGCAGAGACCTTTGCCGTGAAAAAAAAATCACTTTCTTGTTTATCTAGCACTGCGGCAAGGCATCCGAAGAGCGAAACGAAAGCAAGGATGTTAAGAGAAAAGGGTTGCGCATTGCGTGTGCATTACATTACAGAAGTGCATCTGGATTTTATTAACTGAAGAAGGCCTAAAAGCTGAAACTGAAGAGAAAAAAAACAGAAACAGAAAACAAAGCAACACGGGGTGGTTGGTTTGTTGTTTCAAATTGTAAATCATTCTTCTTCCGCGACTCCGTCCCCGTTCAATATGGGAATTGTGGAATTCAACTCCAAATTTTTGCTGAGGGCCAATGTTTACAAAAAAGATTGATGAGTATTTACCCTCCTCCATAAAAGTCACGTCAATTCAACTTTCTGGGCTCACTTTTCACTTCAAAAAAATGAACAAATTGCATTGCTTCTCATTTCATTCAAAACAAAAGGATGCGTTAAGCTCAGAGGAAACGGTGTTGGTTGAACGCAGTCCATTCAAAACGATGTTTTCGGCTGAGGGCTGAGGTGTACAAAATTTATTTTCATACTGTTAGGAATTGTTGATATTCAATGAAAACGAATCAAAACTGTGGAACAAGATTACTAATTGATATTGATACAACTTCTGTACAGTCAAATGTATTAAAAATTCCACAAAAGAAACTTTTTTTGGCACTCTGGGTTCTTGATTTCTTGTCCAACAGAACAAACAAGATAGTAAGTAGCTAACAATGTGGAACAATCAAAGCACAGCTTCCATTAAAATGTCGCTCCCGTCCCAAGAACTATTGCAGTTGCAATAACTTGTCGTTAGCAATGGTGAAATCTGCTATGAATTTATTGGACAAGCAGGCAAGTAGAGTTTGCTTGGCTCTGGCTCTGTGACTACTACTCCTCATTCCTCAGCACACGGCCAGGAATTTTATTCCCTATAAATCATGTCGAATTATGCAGTCACAATCACGATTAACAAGGTATTGTTTACAGGGTGTAACGAAATTGATGTTCTGTAATTTATTACTCGTATTTGTTTTATTCAGTGGTGAAAAAGTGTTCGTGACGGAAATTTATTGATCCTCTGATGTCTATCTGCTAAATTATTGTAGTCGTTTTTTTGCTCAATCCATTCAAGTAGCTACAAGCTGAGAGAAAATGTTGAAGTTGTTTTGGCGAATTCATTTTTTCGGGTACTTTTCTGTAGCTTGTTACTGTTGACCTCATCTAGCCGCATGAACCCACGGCTGCTCAATAATTTTGATGACATTAAATTTGTTGATTCCTTCAATCTGATAACCAGATTTACAAGTCACAATTTGCAAATATTTTTATTCAATGTCTAGTCATTAATTATAAGCCCAGGTGGTTCTGGTCTGGTTCGATTAATTTTTCTTCAAATTCAAACTCAATCTCTACAATCTGCAGACTTGGTCAATAACTTGCAGAGTGAATCCAGCAAATCGTAATAATCTTAAAATTGCTTTGAACATAGCTCTAGTATAATGACAGAACCACAACATAAATCTTCGCGCAAAGTAAAAATACGAGAAAGAAGTAATTACAAATTCACATCCAAATCCTAGTAACATGCAATCACGCTGAATATCTGACATTGCTTACGTTGATTTTGGCGAATTTGAATCATTCTATTTTCAGCATATTCGCAAATCTAGTTCATTTCGAACTCAACCAGAATGCCCTTTAATTTTGCTAGAGGATAGTTTTATATATCTTAATACAACATAGTTCGAATGAGGCATCTTCTATTGTGCCTATAAGACCTGCCATTATGCAGTTGGAAAAGCAAATGAAAGAATGTAGTAACCCTCTCAACTCCACTAAACCAAGTTGAGCCGTAATCATCACTTCTAAAGCTTTTTCCCGTCAATTTCTGTAATGTTGTCTCGATGATGGGAGAACTAAACCAGAATTATAATCCCTCAACAACCCACGGTTCATTACGATTGGATTCTTCAAGGATTAAAGTATTAGGTTCGAGATTTTCCTTCCAAGCCAAAGACTGCAGGAAGTAGGATTGTTTCATTCTGGAACATTGCTTCCATTTTCGACACAAAACTGTGTTTCTAATATAATTGAAGTTGAAATTTTTGTTTTCTGGCGAACGTAATAGCCAGAAACCAAATGCCGCCAATACCGCACTTCAAATTTTTTCATTAGTTTATTTTTTAACATTGAGAGATCCCTTTATTCAAACCCATTTCAATT
The DNA here is from genome assembly GCA_034699705.1 of Hymenaphorura dentifera. NCBI lineage: Eukaryota > Metazoa > Arthropoda > Collembola > Poduromorpha > Onychiuridae > Hymenaphorura > Hymenaphorura dentifera. The sequence goes on from JAQGCM010002187.1 coordinate 7,152, forward strand.
TTAAGTGCAATTTCTTGAATACGCCCTTGTGCAACTACATCTTTAGTTCTACTAATAGAACTATGAAGAGAAAAAAACAAAGAATTTGGCGCCGGCCTGACGGGATTATGTTTTCAAATAAATATATCTTGTTTCTGCTCATAAATCGTAAAGCAATTCTGAATGAAAATCCAGATTTTATTTTCAAATTGCAAATAAATAAAATTACCAGTAAATTTCAGGTCGTTGGAAATATTCGTCAAATCAAACAGAAGACAGATTTGGCTGACCCGGGATGCAATTTTTGTTTGTTGTCTGGTTGGCTCTTCAGTTATGTATGTGTTTCATGGAAAGCAAGGGATTGCTCTTTGTTTGGCTTTCACCTTCTACATACACTTGAGCGTTGAGCCGAAAGGATCCCAAGGAATTTGTGAAGGAAGGAAATTCTAATTTGTATGCAAAGGTGGGTGTCAAAGAGCTCGTCAGAGTGAAATAGGTTTTTGGGAAATTACTCTTCTCACGTAACGCACGTAGAAGGAACCAAAGGAACGTGGGCTCTGTCTCTCTCATAGTTTCCTTGGCTTCAAAACTTCAACTTCAGTTTCATTCTGAGTCTCAGTTTCAGTAGTTGACTGACTACATGTTCGCTCGTTCCTTCCTTTGCATTGCATGGAGAAAATTGCCATTGGATCAGTGAATTTACTGGGCGTAAAATACTCTTGTGCCGTGGAGTCAAAAGACAGGAAGGCTTGCATGCCCTGGAAAGCACTTATATTGCTTCTTACAATTGCCCAGGGAATATTCTAAGACTTACCTTAACTCATTTTTCAGCTTTTGGGTGCTCCTCAGAGTACTAATCAGCCTCTTTGATTCCAACTTTCCTTACCATCCAACACCAAAAAAAAAGAGATAGACTACCGGATTTTCTTTTTCCAAGGCTCCTGGAATATATTAAGAATTTCACGAAGAGGAATGAAGATGGAAAGCAAAGAGACGGATGCAAACGTTAGAGCACAAGATCCAAAACCACTTTCGACTAGTTCAATTTGCTATCAAATTGAACTAGTTTAGTCTAGTGAACTAGAGCTAGGCTTCCTAGTTTTTCTTCGTTCTCGTTTGATTTAAGGGTTGGATTTTTTTCAAATGCAAAATTGTTGTGGCTTTGTTTACTGACGACATAGAATTGTGACGAATTACACTAAGGCAGCGGTATTTCATTGAGGCAATGGAAATGCATCAATGTTAGGAACAGCTTGAAATGACTGCCAAAATTAGTTTGGACAAATCTCTGAATTGAGAAATATTTTCGAAACCAATCAAATATCTAATACGGTTTTTGTTTCCGTGGGGATTTTCTCTTGCCGGACTTGCTAATAAATAGATAAAAATTCAACAATAAATATGAAATTTATAAGCAACAGAAATGTCCTAAGTTTATGATTAACTTCAGCGTTATAATGTTTGTGCTTTACGCCAAGCCAGTACGATCCCCAACAGGATTAGACTATTTGCCAGGCGCAGATGACACAGAAGCAGACGCGTCCTGGTCAGACTTGTCCCATTCAGGAGAATCGTGCTTATCGAGCTTTTTCGATTTCGAATTTAGTTTAGCAAATAAGGAACTGTTTGAAGGCGATTTGGTCGTGAACAGAGACAAACCTCCGAATCTTTCGAATCGAATCCCAACCTATGGAGTTGTTCTCAACTCAACACATCCTCTTGTGAAACAAATCCCAGCAAATCAAAAAATTACAAAAACGCAGAAAATTGAAAGCGGCCAAGGGGAGGTATATTCTAGTGATGTGTACGTTTATTGGGAACTGTCGAACTCTTTGGAGAAAGTTCGACGAAATCAGGTAAAAATTCTAGTGAAGATTGTGATCGCAAAAAGACATATTCAAAAAATTGACATTGTTAGGTGGCTTTGGTTGACCGACAAGTTCGAAGAGGACAAATGGTATTAGACAAGCAAGGTTTCCGTGGGATGGTGAAAGATTGGACAATTAACACAACTGTGCAGATTGGAAATCAAGGATACATTCAAGACGTACCAATAAACAAACTTTTTGCGATATGTGTAAGATTCTCAACATGCTAATTAATTTCAGTGGCTCACGCAAAATTTTGAAATAATTTTGACTTACACAGCCGTATGTCCAAGGACAAGAAATTATGTATAAAGGCCACATTGGAATTATAACTGATACATGGCAGTATTTACGCTTTTCACTCGACTCAAAAAGTACTTTGAGAATAAAGACATGGAAAGGACGCAAACATGAAAAGGAAGGAAACTCCGACCCATATTTTATACCCCCGGAGCAATGCCCTGGCGCAGGGGCAAAGTTCGCACCTTTTATTTTGCGAAAGGCGGAACTGGTTTCTAATAGTTGTGACAAATTTTTCTGGAAATTGCCTTGGTCTTCTTACTCATTTGCTAGGAAATCTTTCCGTGTGGAACACCCACAGGTAAACCAGGTAAACCTACCATGAAAAGCATTTGGTTTCCTTACAATCATGTTCAATCTCAATTAGCTGATTGGCGTATCTGTCACTTGGTTTTCGCAAAATCCATTTTCAAAGAAATTGCTGCACCCTCCTCCTCCACATCATTTGGACCACCTTGAAGTTCAAAATGCACTTCCAATTGGTCTTCCAAGCTCAGTAACAATTCTTAGCAACAGCATTCGCTCCTATTATGTTCGCCGAGATGAAAAGTACACTGAGAGCAGTGTTTGGCTCAAAGAATTTCGCAAACGTTTCGTGACCTTAAAACAAAAATCTTTTAGTGAAAATTGCACACCAGTGCCTGTAAATCTTTCCACAATAAATTGGTTTTAATTTTATGTGTAAAATTTTAGATTGGGCATTTCTCTGTTTGCATGGTTTTCAGGATCAGGGTGTTGTAGCTAGCGTTCGAGTAGCTCTGCGCCAAACAATGGTGAACATTGAGTGGGAGGTATGTGCTCAACAATAATAAATTTTAGTCATTGTTACAATGTTTTAAATGCCCGATATGCTTTCTGCAAGAATGGCAACAAAGAAATTATGCCCGCATGTGATATACCACACGTGGTTCCTCTCGCTGAGAACAACCACGCAGGAAAAATCGTAGAATCTGTGTTTCTACAATCCGATACAGTTTACGGAATTGTCCTACTGGACTGGTCCAATGGTATGAAATCTTTAAAAAATTAATTGATGATACAACATACAATAGGAATACAAACTTTTCTTAACTTTAATTAGTTGATCCTAAAGTGGTCAGCGTAAGATGGGTCTCCATTCTTGAAAATGAAAATGGTGATGGGCAAGATTTGTTCAACAAATTTCGATGTACGACAAGATTGGCGACAGAGTCTATTTATGATGTCAGACCACATCGAAAATTCAGTCTTTGCAAACGAGGGACAATTGTTTTTCTTCAGCATGAATTCGAAGGCCTTAAGGGTGGAGGCACTGTCGTCGATTTGGACCTTACGGAAGGCAAAATGCTTGTAGCGTCCCCCACTCATCAAGATTCTGTTCCAGTTTGGCCGCATTTAGCACGTCCTTTGGATAAACGGTGCTATTGGAACAAAAACTTACAATGTTGGAACTGTATCGATTTGCTTCCACCGAATCATCAAATTGAACTTGAGTTTGAAGTTAAGAGGAATGAAATCGGTGATTTGCAATAGACATAACATTATTCATAACTTTTAACAACTGCTGAAGTCAGTTATTTTTTAAATTTTGAAAAGTCTACCAGCCCATATCTCTGATAGACGCGAACAAACTGTCTGAAAAACATTTTTTGATACTGGATTCAGCGCCCAAGTTGCATTATTTTAATAGCGAAGCTGTACCGATAGGATCTACCTTTTATGATTCAATTCTAGATCTTCAAATATATTTCCATCAAATGGAAGAAAAGGTTGAAAATATTTGGATAAGGGCTTACGAAAACAGGATGGTTAGTTTTTTTAAAAAAAAATTGAAAAAAGCAATACAACAAATAATCACGTATTTAAATCTTCACATTATTATGACAGGATTTGTTGTCCTTGATGCTTCAAGGATCCCAAGGCACTCCATACGAAGGTGCACTCTTCCTATTTGACATTCAGTTGCCCAATGACTTTCCAAGAGTTCAAGCAAAGATCCGATATGTGTCGTATTCCAAATCAATTAGCCCATTCATTGATCATTTGGATGGACAGATTTGTACGTCAAAAATTGAGACCACTTGGAATCCGAATTCCGACTCAGCAGTAGACTCAAATCCACTGATTGCGTTCCTTGAAGAAATTCAATGTACTCGTTTAACACTGCAATTTTGACGACAAATTCAGCAAACTCTAAATTTGTCGATATTTGTTTTCAGCCCTTCTGTTTCAACGAGAGCCACTCCTATCCGCTAATTACGTTAATAGGAACGATCCGGAGATTACAGAACGCTCACGAGCTTACAATGAAAAGATTTTCATAAATGTTCTAACATCGATTTACCTCATGGCTCAAAGACCTCATGAACCCTGGCGAGGGTTAATCGCGTCGAAGATGCTCAAAATTTTGCCAGCGTAACACCCGAACCATCAAAAATCTTTGAATTTTGTGTATGCTTTTTGTAGACTCTATTTTTAATTCATGAGTTTATTCCAGGAAACTCATCTTCTTGAGAAAAGTATTGGCCCAACACCCTAGTGTTTTCGAAAGCATTCAATTTCCATTGCTCCCAGCCAAAGAAGCGTTCCAAATCTCTCTGAGGTTACGAATCTCGAAGTTTGAAGAACTCTTGCTCTCTTTGGCGAAGAAATGAAATTACGAATTAAAAATTTGTACAAAATTAAAAATCAA
>JAQGCM010002188.1:0-11969 GCA_034699705.1 Hymenaphorura dentifera
CCTAGTGGCCTCGTCAGCTTGAGGGGGCTACTTTGTAGTAGTTCCCCTCACTCCCATAATACATACATACATACATACATGCGATTGGGGCGGGGCGAACTGGCGTCCTCGAAAATAAATCGCCTTTTTTTTGGGGCAACACAGAGAGGGGAGTCCGCGTCCCTTGCCCTGGACAATCCGAAAGGATTGACAGACGCCTCTCTAATTCTAAATATTTGTATTAATTGATTCATTGAAACGTTTTGTAATAAATTGAAATGTATGGACTTTGAAAACAGTAGCGGTTTCAAATTTTCATTCCACTTGATAAAATCTCGCACCAGCCCTTCCGGTAATAATTAAATGTTGTATTTGCCATTACAATTCAAAGACGGTTGTGTTCTACCGAAATGCGAACTTTGCAGTGCCGGTCTCTCATTTAACCTTTAACTGTACTGCTCTTTGTAACCGTACACCACACAGCTAATTCCAATTTTCAAAGGTTTCGCCCTAAATGGAGTTTCGGAAAAAATATTTGTTAACGTTGTGTAAAAAAAACGGAGCTTATTCATGAGTCATGATCACTTTAATGAAAAATCTGAATAATTGAGACACTCTTGCGGCAGTCAATCATCACCATTTGTAGGAAACTTCGAAGAATTGAAGGAAGTATACCCAGCCCAGAATCACTGCAATTTTTTATAGACAAGAAGCTAATGTTTTGCAATACTCTGCAAAGCATAGCATCGTGTTAATTGAATATGATCACTCCAGACAAACTAGTTTTTTTGTGTCTTGAAGATGACTGGACTACAAGTTAGATTCTCAGGATCAAGATGAATCTGAGTGAGCCCATGCAGGCTTGACGTGCTCAAAGTTAAAGATTTTTACACCTTTGGAGGATGACCGTGACCGCACCTTGCCACGAACAGAGCTAAACGCTTTGGCTAAACTATAGTCAACCAGTTCTACTTTACTTTTCAAGCTCTTCGATCACTCTGTGCAATTCTATTTTGCAATTTTGCAATTTCTACTGTAATTATTACAGTACAAATTTTGAATCATAATTTTAAGCAAACTTTCTTAAATTACATCCACCATGCTCGCAATTTGCAGTATTTTATTTATTGTCATCGGTAGTGCCTTTGGTCAAGTGGCTCCAAACATTGTAGGAAAATCTTGTTCTATTGAATTCTACAACAAAATTGTCAAACCAGCTTCGGATGCATTTGATAAAATATTTCAAGAAGATCAAGGTGTCGATATTCGTCAGTCCAATAATTTGGCTCCAATTCTTGCAAAAATCCAGAAAGATTTGAACGACACGATTGTAGTGCCCAAGAATTTTCGTGGAGCTGAAGCAGATGATTATCGAAAGGAACAGTCACAAAGCTTAATGGCTAGCCAAGGATGCACGGGAGCTGGGAGTTTTTATTTGACCTGTGACCAAATCCGAGAAGTTTGCGTCTGCAAAAATTATTTTCCATTCAACAATACTCTAGAAAGAGGGCAATGCGTGGCCGTGGCTGGGTCAATTTGTGGAGTTTCGAGTGCTTTTGAAATCCCTTGTGAGGGCAACTTGGCTTGCGCAAGAGGTGTTTGATAATAACGTTTTGTTGAAAAATAACCAAATCAGACCGAAATATTAATCTGTTAAAAAATGTTCAACAATAATTGAGAATTTCGTAATGGTGCAAATCAAGTCTCAATTTCGAATTTGTGCTTTTTTAGACGGAGTTGGCGATACTCGCTACTGCGGTGGGAGTACAGCTTTTAATAAAGTAGCAATGGAATCCAGAAACAGCGGAGTTGTCAATATCGGCATTGCGCCCCAGACGACTTTCTTTTTGGCAACTTTCTTAATTAGCTATCACGCCAAATTGCATAGCTGAAGTTTTACACGTTAGATTTTCGCCGATTAATTAATTGGGTCCTCCAACCAACCAAACAAAAATGACTTCTTGAATGCTTTCATTTTCCTGAAAAAAATTAAAACTAACGAAAAGATTGAACAAAAGATGCCGAGTTATGTGGCTTGACTTGACAGTCTGTCTTGTAATTTATGAGCAAATGCTTTATACTACTTAAAGAATTTGGCACAACAAATGAAATGAAGTTTATAAATGAAAAATAAATATTCCAATGAAATTATTTGATTTGGTGTTCTTTTTTCCACCTGGTCGTTCTTTTATTCCTTTGATTTCACGAAGATGCAAATTCGAAAATAGTCATATTCATTTTGCAGTAATTTTCACTGTCTTCTCATATACTCTTAAGCATCCTTCACTTTTTCTCACACACGTAACAACAATGATTCGTAAATTGTAACTTGTACCACTAAATAGAAACTTACACAACACAAAACAGCACTTCAGCAACTTGCAATTGACCGATTCTATAAGATTTTCCGCCTAATTCATCTTCATTAATTAAAGGGCGGGTAAATGTAAACGATCATTGCCTTTTTTACTCACCCTGATTAATTACAATTTAACTCTCTAACTGAATAATGGTAGATCAAATTCGGTGGATTTCTACTCCACGTCAAATGTCGTCATTTCTTAACCTAGTCAATGAACAATGTACTGTGTACTCCTCCAGCACAGTACAGTATAAGCACAAATTGGCTTGGCGATTGCTATAGATTTAACTCTAGATCCTGGACTAATCTTTAACATTTTAAACAAAACGATTACCATTGCATGTCCTAAATTATTCTCGAGTTTTTCCCTGTTATATTGCTAAGCATAGTAACTTTCTTAAAAAATTGTGTTCAATTATTAGTATACGAAGAAAAACAAAGCCTAAGTTGATTCTATTTCACTTTAGAAGTAAATGTTTGTAAAGAAAATGACTCCTTGTCGTCTCTTTGTCTTGCTCCATTAAAAATAACAAGTCCCGAAGACTGACTCGCTTTAGTCTCGGCCGCATTGGCATCTAGACGGGAAAATATATGAAAAATTAATATTTTTGAAACGAACTCGCTCACAGTGAATAAAGAAATGCGCGGAAAACTCACTTGTGTCCTATTGAGACTGTTTGAAGCACCAGCACTGGACTGAGGAGTCTGAATAAGGCGTTAGAACAAAATTAGTTCGATGGAAACGAATACCAATTTTATTTCAAAATATTTAAAGATTTAAATTCCAACCTGCGAAGTTGTACTTTGAGATCCGGACGCAATATCTAACTTGGGTTTCTTTCTTGGGCCTATAGCTTGTAGCGCCGTCAAATTTGCTTCCCTCTGCCTCATTTCCTCCAACGCTACCCTTTGCATCTATAAAATATTGCAAAATGTTTAGCACAAGAGAAGTATTACATAAACACAACACACAAAACAAATGAGTTTACTGACTTCTTTGGCTTTCGCTTTTAGTTTTGCTTGTTCAGGGTCCTCCGATTTGGACCGACTTTTTGCAGCCCGAATCAACATTTCCCTTTCTTGCTCATCATGACGCTTACGCTCTAACTTGTCTAATTCTTCTAAAAACCTTAATTGTCCTTTCACATCCTGTGCTACTTCGTACTTTTCTTCCAACTAAAACAAATTAAGATAAATTATGAAGCACATAATTTACAGATAATCAGTGGTGTGGGATTATTCAAGCTATCAAGTTTTGATTGCATTGCTTGTATGAAATTGCTGAATAGCGTTACCTTTATCACATCGAGCCGATGTTCTGCGATCACAGAGAGTTTTTCAAGGATAGTTTTGAGACGCTCCTCGAGGGCATGCGAAATCATAGCAGCTACCTCTGGAGATGGTTCCCCAAGACCGTGTTTTGCGGCTAAAATTTGGATTCCAGATTTTCATAAGTTGGATATTCAATTTTAAGATTTAGCAGATCAAATCGAATCTCAGGTTTCTCGCGTTATTCGAAACATGCGAAATGAGAACTGAGACTCATCTGGAATGCCTTACCGATGGCTTTGATTTTTGACTGAAGCGGAACAGCAGGAAGTATTGCCTCATCCTTGCACGATCGAATTTGGGTCCCGATCATCTCGGTTGAACCCAGAATTCGTTGTGACTCCTCAGCCAAATTAACACCGCCCATCGCAGCAACATCATTGATATCGTCGTCTCCACTAAAATTCAAAGAATATTATTATTAACTCAATATTACTTACATTAGTGGTTTGACTAACCACAAAATCAAGAAAATATGGAAAAATTCGCAAAGCCTTAAAATAGTACCTGTAGCCAGCATTTGATGCAAATGCCTTTTTGTCCCCTTTATCTTTCGCAGCAGTTTTCGATGAAGACCCACTGGATTTAGGTGTTGGAGGATGTGATTGAGTTGTTGGAGAATTAGCATTGGCCGCCGCGGCCTTGGCGGCTTTGGATGACGGGCTAGCTTTGCCGGGCTAGAAGTTTTTGAGCAGCAATTGTATTTAATGTCAAAAATTACAGATGCTATTGACGACTCTTAAAAAGGAAATACTTTTCTTACTGTTGCAAATCTCTGCTGAACCGCCGCTGCAGTTGAACGGGGAATTGGCGGTAAAGTGGTAGTCATTGGCTGAGGGGACGGTGTAGAATTTACAGGTGTAATAATTCTAACCGGCGTAGACGTGACCGGAGGCGGGCGGACCTAAAAGTCCGAGAATTTGATTGTTAATGGTTAATTTGAGCATTTAAGATAGACAAATAGACAATAGCTGGAACCGTGCAAAATCCAGCACAAGAATCGCTTAATATTTTAGAGTAAAAATGAAGTCTAGATGCCATGCCCAACCTGATTTTGAGGAATTAAGGCGGTGACCGGTGCCGGTGGAACACCAGACGTCAGGGACGACAATACAGGTGGTCTAATACCTTCAATAGTTAGTTCCTTCGTGGCCAACGAGTGTCGAAGGGGTGGTAAACTTTTCTAAAGGATCGATCAAGTAAAACATGAGGAATCTATTTCGAAAACAATATTATTTCCAGTCTTCAAAGATCTGCTTACTTTTAAAAACCCAACAAGGCACGGTTGAGGTTGTGAATTGACCTCTTTCTGAAGTCTGTCTGAGAAATCTTCTGCGTTCACCTTTCCGTCAAGTAAACCTTGGATTAGTGATTTAACATTTCGAGCTACCGTTTGATTTTGCTTCGCTGATAGATCCAAAAGAAATGTTAAGAAATTTTTGCACTTCGTTTTGGCGGTGTCTGGGGTCATCTGTTCACGAAACTCAGATTAGTCAAAAAATCTCACAAGACTTATACAACTACTTCCAAAAATAAAACAATAACAGGCCCCAAATTACAAATCGGGAGGGGAGGGAATCGCTTGAGACATTTTTGGTGAGCAAGTAGAAATTGCAATTTCTTTTCGCAACCAAAACCTACTTCCTTTCGCCATTGAAGTTTTTTATGCCTAAGCGAAACTTACTTGCCTGAGAACCTGCGTAAGTTTTCTGGGATTTATAAGATGGGAACCAATTTACAAGAATTGTTGTTTTAATTTTAAGGCTATGATTAAATTCTAAATTAATTTCTGGACTACCTGGCTAACATTCGCACTAGTAGCAGTTGACGAGGTATTGGCGGACTTGAGCACGGAGGAAGGCGCTTGGCTTGACAAGGCTTGTGAATGTGGCATAACTTGTGGAAGATGCATCTGCTGTTGCATTGGCATTGAAGCAGTCATCCCCACACCACTCTGCTGGTTCCCATCCGAAACAACAACAAGAACAAACATTGTCAGAAAAAAATTAGAACAAAACACAAAAAGGCATAAAAATTTAACATGCATTCTCAATCGAAAATTATAATTCGAAACTCAAATCATTTCCAACTTAAATTCAGACAGACCAACTTGAATTCTTCAACTCAAACACTACAAAGTCAAGTTGGTCTTTCACTTGAAACGTTTGCTCCAATCATACTAATGGAGCAAACGATCATCAGTCAGTTAAGAAAATTTTCTCGTGCATTTCTCAATCAGGCAAACACGATAAGACAAAAACAGTTATGATTAAATCAGTAGAAAATTCAAACGTACAATCTGTCTAGTCACAGATGGGCAATTTACTAATGCGACTACAGTCACTAATTGAACTAAACTACAACAACCGTTCCGTCGAGCAAATTAATTTTCCAAAATTCCACCCTTTTCATCCCCCGCTAATTAATTCAAATCCAAATAGTGTTTTGAAACAAATCAGCTCTTCTATTGTTTCAAAAATATACAATCTCGTTCGCGTAAAAATCAAATGCAAAAAATGCTCAAAAGTTCGTTTCGTAGGTTGTTCTAAATCAAAATTAGTACAAAGCCAGCTCAAGTTTTGCAAATGTGAGACGATCAATGCATTGACAGTAAAATGACACAACAAAAATTATAAAGTCACAAACTCAAGAGAGAAGAGGGACGACAACGAACAGTACAAAAGACACAAGACGACAAAATTCATTCATGAAAATTTCATTCCAATTTCATACTGATGCATGCAACATCGAAAGCAACAATCAAGGCAACAATTAAGAATTAGGATTAAAAGATCAATCAAGGAAAAGAGATTTGTTTTTGGTTGCTCTTTCCTGAGCAATTTGTTGAGGCTGAAAGGCAGGCACGTTTACGGGTCACTCCGCGACGCATTTGTTTTTATTTGCTGCTGGGTTAGTGATTTGGGCTACCTATTTAATGGTCTTAAAGTCTTAACACAACAGTATAGTAAGGTAGTCCAGAATTAAACAGTAAAGTTAAGGTAGAATTAATTAAGTTCAAGCCACACTTTTTAGGCTCATGAATTGTTATTAGGTTCCCAAACACAATTTCTAAAGCCACCACCTAGCCTAAATAGTCCTTAACGCAAAAGTTGGGCGATTCTAATCTCAAGCAATCCCGCAAAAAATATTCCTCTTAATAAGGTTTTTCCACCCCAAAAAATTAACAAATCAAACTAAACAAAACATCCAAATTCGTCACTTCCCGTCCCAAACAAAATAGGCCAAAAACAAAAACAAAAAAATTTGGCAAAAACAAACACAAAAATAGGATTCTACGTTTCTACGAGAAAATGGGTGTTATTGGTTCGCTCTTGACGAGTTTTTGGAAGAATAAAAAAAAACTACCGAAATGAAATGAAAAAACAAAAGAAAAGTTAATGAAGTCTTGAGGGTGGACTTACGGAATTGCTGGCAGCAGTGGGCGGGACTTGTGGAACAGTTTGAAGTCGGTAAGTAGTTGTCGTGGCGGTCCCGGCAAGGGCTGGGCTGCCGTTCGAAACCTGACTCGGGGTGGAAGAATTACTAACTGTCGTGCTGCTATTAGTAGAGGAAGTAGAAGAAGAAGTGACGACCGAAGAATGTCTGGGAGGATTATTGGCGGACACGAAATTTACACTGGAGACAGGACCGAGGAGAGGAGGATGAGGTTGACTGACTACCACTGACGGAGTGGTTGGACCCACAACGGTTACGGTTGAGCTGACGATCGAATTAGTCGACGTGACAGCAAAAGTAGGAAGTGGTGCAGAAAAAGAAGAATTGGAGGAAATGGAGGATGGTGGAGCCGCGGCAGGGACGGGCGTCGTCGAGGTGACTACAATAGGAGACGAAGGGGCGGGGGAGTTGGAATTTGGGGGGATGGTGAGTGGGGATGAAAGAGGAAGTGGAGTGCCAGTCGTGGCAGTGAGTGCCGGGGCTGGCATTCCAAATCTTACAAGTTGGTACTGCCCGGACTCGGTCTTCACGAGGAGATGATGACCACCCTGTGCCCCTGGCGGAAGCCCCGGCAAAGCTTGCAGAGTGAATTGCTGCACAACACATACAAAGCACATCCATTAGTCTCCGAAAACAATTCAAAGGCACGTACCGTACTCAGTCTCGACATCATCTCATTGTACTGATCATGCTGGTAAAAGCTGGAGTACTCCGAAGACCCCTGCACCCGATGCCCAGAATACTCTTGCGAAGGAATCGAATTCGAATGACCAGGAGGAGGAAACTTTTGGTAAGGCTGATGGGGATAAGGAGGAGTTGGTTTGACCATAGTTTGATTCGAATGACTCTCAAGTCGGCTTCTAATCGGACTCACGCGACAAATCATTGGGTAACTAGTCCCTGAAACACCCTGACCTTGTGAATTTGTTGGCACCGAGTGATTTTGACCCTGACCCTGACTCTGGTTCTGGTAATAAATAGGCGTAGAATCGTTTGGTTGACGATGCTGACTCGAATATTGAGCATAAGTTAAAATTTGATGAGCAATTGGACGGACTGTTCCTCGAACCCCGGTAGGGTACTGGATTCTACTATTTACATTTCCCTGACTAAAATTTGACTGGCCCATTCTGCTGTCAGAAGTGTATCTCATGAATACTTGGCCTTGACTATTGCTTTGGCTTCCGACGAAAGTAGGCGACCCTAGGGTGCTGCTCACCTTGTTAGCCGAATTCGGATTGGCAAGTCGATTCGAGTGGTCAGCGGCAGTATAAAATCTAGCCTGTGCCAATTGACCATCAGGTACGCTAATTCCTCGCTGAGGACCGGGACCCGAACTCCTAACTAAGGAATGTGTACCCCATCTGGGGTTATTTTGTTGTGGATGATTATAAGCCCCTGCAACTAAAGTTGAGGATGAGTGCTGAAAATTAGGCCGATTTGGTCTTGTTTGAAGATCATAGGGATGATGGGCGTGTGGATGAGATCTTGCTACTACGGGCATTCCATGTCCCAAATTAGGTGGGTACGATTGATTAGTTGAAGCATGCTGAACATGAACAGCTGTTCCAGTAGGACTTACGGGCAATCTGGCAAAATTTGTACTTGGATGTGGGTGCGGAGGTCGAGTTAACACTCCAGCGGGCATTGGACCAGGAGGATAAGGAACTCCAGATTTACCGTCCTTGAGAACCACATATCCCGGTCCTGGCGGTGACAATGACTTATTCACTTGAACAGTGATAGGATGGGTTTGATTGTATTGCAAATATTGGGACTGTAACTGAGCATCGGTGGTGAAACACTTTGGTGGTCCTGGCTGGACTTTGTATTGTTGGGGGGAAATGGGACCTGGGGCAAATCCTCGTGAAGTTTCACCCGTTGGTGAGAATTGCCGTGGCGAAGTTAGGTGAGGCGAACTCGGTGGAAAATGGGGGGAATGTTGAGCAGGTTTCACATGAAGTTGCTGAGAATTGGATGTAAACCCCGGGTCGTGGTTTGAGGTAGCAGAATGCAAAGGTCTTTGTACATGAGGTTGGGCAGAAAATTGGTGACCGGCGACCCCTGGTCGCGGTTGTGATGAAATGACCGAATTTTGATATGAATAGGGCAATCTAGCGGCTGGTGGACGGTTGGCTACACCAGAGTAAACAACATTTTGCTGAGATTGATTTGGAGGGGTAAATTGGGGAGCAGACGGATGGTGCTGGGAGTTAATTAAGAAATGAGAAGGATTTGCGTGAGGTTGGAAGGTTGGCGAAAACTGTGGCGATTTTGTTTGAGGTTGAGAAGTTGGCGAGAATTGCGGCGGGATTACAACCTGATGAGAGGTTGGCGAGAATTGCGAGGTTGTGTGAGGTTGGGAATTTGGTGAGAATTGCGGTGGTCTGGAATGAGGTTGTGAGGTAGGCGAAAACTGCGTGGGGTTTGGATGATGTGGTTGAGTTGGCGAAAATTGAGGACGTGATGTAGAAGGGTGGGAAGGTCGCATAAATTGCAGAATATTTTGGTGAGGATGGGAGATATGCTCGAAAAGAGGTTGCAAGGCGGGGCGAAAGCGGGTAGGCGTGGCTTGGGGATGATTTTGCCTAACGGCATTATCAAATCGCGGACCTTGGCCGGCCTGATTTTTAAAGGTCGGCGAAGTTTGTGCTGGAATTGGGTTGGGTTGTATTGCCGGTATGTGGTAGCCAGGCCCCAAAATTCCAGAGTGCTCGTACTGGGGATTTGCGTAAGGGTGACTTGGGTGACTAAATTCGGGACTTCTTTGAATTTCCGGTCTGGAGAATGTATGAGTTTGATACTCTGAAGTGTTTGCACTGTTTGCTCTGGTCCATGGAATTGCTTGAGCTGAATTTGCAGTAGGATTTTGATGTGTTGCTAGAACATTGTTAGAACTTGACTGAGCTACAACATTCGTCGTATTAGGCACAAGAATAGATTGTCGACTTTGATTAGACACTTCTAGAAGTTCTACATCCACATCTTCGTCAGATGGGCTTTTGGCCTGACTTCCTTTTCCTTCGGCATTTTGCAAAGAATTTGGCGAGAGTTGTTGATTCGGGAGATTTGGTACGGTCAGTTTTGAACCTGACTTGAGACCTTGGTTCATTTGTACATCCAAAATACCTTCAAAGGTGGTAGGATTATTGCGATTTTCTTCCAAGTCTAAACTAGTTGACTTTCTCCGAGTAAGTATTAGTTCGGACTCAGACTGACCTTCCTCATTGCTATTCCTATCTAAAATTTGAACACAATCCGCAGAGTCTGCGGCGGTTTCCTCAATCGTCTGAGGATTGAATCGTATAATATCCGAGTGGGAATGCTCATCTAAATTTAAAACCGGTGACCCATACTGGTCTCCACTAAGTCCACTATCTGATTCAAACCGAACTTGAGAAGCCATGTTGCTGGGGTCACAAAAAAATAAATCGTCTGTGGGTTCAGCAGGTTCTGAAAGGTCAACTTCAGCGTGTGTTTCTTTTGGGTCAAAAGGATAAACCAAGGACTGGGATTCGGACTGGAGAGAATGAGATTTCTCAATGTCCGCGTCCACATGAACGGGTATAGGACTAGTTGGGCACGGAAACAACTCCGGAGGAGGAGGGGGAGGTGGAGTTGACGAAGTGATAGGTTCGTCCGCATCCTCAATTCGAATTGGAATGCTCTCATCCTCACTTTGCATAGAATCCTTAGAATTAGAGGCATCCACGTTTGAAGAATCCGAGGATTCCTTCAGGTGGTTATCATTCTTATTAAATTCTGAGGAACAATCGCGTACCTGGCACAAGGTTAACAAAACAAAATGAACAAAAAGCTACAATCGGATATCGCAGAATTCGACTCGACTCGGTGGCGACGATGGGGAAGATTGAAATCCGATCGCAACTATCCTGCCAGATATTTGCACCACACCACACCAAATCATGAAATTCTGTTCCAAAATATTTCGCAATGTTGGCCAATAATATGCATTCATCAGATACATTCAAATTGTCCACAATATCAATATCATCACTCATCAAACTTTGTCAGAATTCTCGCAATCGTAATAATAATTAAATCTTTCACAATCAGTCCTCTCTCAATAATAATTCTTATTTCGTATCAAATAATTACTGGACAGGTGTGCAAGGAAATTTGAAAATAATAAATTAACCTATGTTAGATTATGTTAGACAGTACCACTACTAAATCAATATGAAAGCCCACTACAATTCAATTCACGGACATACATTCAAGAATAACCCCGCCCGCTATTAATGTTATTAAATGAAAAACAGTAAAAAAGACAAGGACAAGAAGAGCTGGTGCAGACGCAGTGTTAAATTAAAAATCATTCCTGTTATGTCATTTTTCATGAAAATTCCCTTTTAAAAGACTGAAAAACTGGATACAATCCCAGGGCTGAAATGCTGACCCTTCGTGTATTCGTATTATTGCTAATGCAAAATTGGCAAAATACCGAAAATACATTAAATGCTAATCGCTAATACGTCTTTGAATTGAGAAAGTTTGCAAATTTCTGAGTTCAGGTTAGCGATCCGATCATATTCACAAAATCAACTTATGATTAAAATTGAAATTGTGAACAAACGCACTCGCACTCATCAACGATATTTTCAGAAAAGTCTAAAATTTAAATTTGAACCCGTCCGTCAGCATATTTTCATTTCAGGAAAAGATTTGACATACGGACAATTGCCGTGTAGGACAATCCGGAAATATTTTTTGGCGGGTTTCAGCCGTGTCCAGTTCCCTTCCCGTTTAAATATTTCAATTGAAACTCTTGTTTTAAATACAACTTTCCTTCTGCGCTGATGTCGCTGAACCAGTATACTCT
>JAQGCM010002189.1:0-11967 GCA_034699705.1 Hymenaphorura dentifera
CTATAACTCTACGAAGTCTGCACACAAACATTGAAACAACCACGTTAAAAGTACTCCCACAGAGCGAACTTCGTTGTAACGTTCCGATTCACAACTTAGCCAGCTCACAAACATCGGAATACCTATAATAAACCTCTGCATTTCTTAGCTTCCATTTATTATGTTTCCACTGCAAATGCCCACATTTTGAGAAATAAGCGTTTCAAAAAAATCAGCTGCATTTTTTTGTTGACCCGGGTATTTAAGTTCGCAAAAAAACGAAATGAAATTTCAAAGTTGAGGTAGGTAGGTTGAAGCAGAAGAGCAACTGTAATTGACTGTAACTGCTCCTAATTATGAAAATTTCACCCTCAACTCTGTTCATGAAATGCATGCTCGGAGATCAGCCCATTTCCAAAATTTTCATTCGCAAGTTTTTTGTTCTTTTTGTCAGGGTGGGAGAGTAATGTTTGGCTTGATGCAGGGGTCATTTTTACGTCAACAATCAAAAGTTCGGTTGGCATATGTATTTGCTATAAATTGAATAGGCAAGTCTCAAATTTTTTGAGGTCATGGGATGTGGTACTTGGTACTACATGGAACAAATTATGAGAGCCCTGCTTGCGCATAGGGAGCTGTTCCCTTGTAAGTGCTCCTGTGACGTCAGCACTGCACTGCTTTCCTGCTTGCATGCTCACGACGCTGATGCAATGCTGTTCCGACCCTGTAACTCTGCCACCCTGTTTGCTGTGTGAATTCAGATGCAGATTTCCCACCTACCACCACAAATCTTCGTGTGCTGATTCCAACCCTTCCAACAAGCCCACCCACCTTGTCTTTGACTTAAAAAATATTAGAATGACTATAGGAGCAAAACAGCGGCATGGTAGAGAGACTTCCACGCTGCCTGTGTTATCTGAGATCCATTAGTGCTTTCTTCGCTTTACTAACATCATCAAGCTCAGCTCGGACTCAATTTAATTGTTCTTATCATTCTGACCTAATAAATTCGGAGTCTAATCAACCAAGACAAAAATTCATCCAAAATGTCATTGATTCCAACTACAACAGAGACATGTGGGAGAACATATGTGAATGGGTTACTATGTGTACTTTATTTATTTTACTATTTATTGCAAGAATATTGAAATTTATTTTGATAAAATTGTCATGCACTTTCTAGGTTGAGTCGAGTCGTTCCGTCCTCAATTGGGAAATTGAAAATTTCAGTTTGATCAGCCCAAACTATACTCCTTCAAGTCAAGCGAAGATTAAAGAAGAACAATTGGCTCGTAAAATAATATCTCCTGTGCAAATTATGAGTTTAGGCAAATGTTTAGATCCGCCGAAGGCTGGAGTTGGGTTTGAATGGTAAGTGTGAGCTCTCCGGCCGGGCATTCCTTAGTTGAACTTTTGGGTCCGCTAACCCCACATGACCCAATGCATTAGGAAAGAACCGAAGGTGTATGAGTGGCTCCATTAATGCATTTGGCCCCAAGGGGTGATCATATTCAAAAATTTGCCGGGCGACTTTGGATGCCCGTCGGAAAACATCCAGTTTCACTTTTTCATTTTGATGTATTTCGTTGCAGAAAAAAATTATTCCACACTAATCGGTGTGTTGCACCACGAGTACTTCCCTCGTTAGGTATTAAGACGGACTTCTGGTACTACTACGAATCGATTTGGCAGGAACGGACGAAAGTCCATACGAATACTGTAAAATGTACCCCAATAAGACGGACTTTTGTAACCGATTTGCAACACCAAGTTGAGAAAGACCTAGTTGCTACGGACTTTTCCAAAGAAATACCCTATCTCACCATCTACTTTTTTGTTCATGATAACGTTCCATTTTTGATCATTTTTACTCCCTCAAAGCATCACGATTACTTCAATACTGAAGTTTGAAGATTGAAATATTTAAATTAATTTCCATTTTAGGCTTAATTTTTGTTTACCCAACAAAAATATCCAAAACATGCACTTCCATAAGACGGACTTTCCATTAAAAATGGATCATTTTAAGCGGGTGCCGCAGAGTCCATAATAACGAGACTTGACTGTGTACATAAATCGAGACTCGCCTAGTAACTTGTATAATAATAAATTCCACATGTAACTTTCTTTAGGTACGCTACCTTGAGTTTCGAAGAGTACAGAGCAGCAATCATCTCAGATCGAATTACTATGGCATTGTACGTGTACTACAAATTGTCTGACTCAGCGCCACCTATCCAAGTAAATATTTCAGCTGGTATCATTGGAGGAGAAGGAACTGAGCTAAACAAACGTAAGTGCACTCCAACGTATAAATAATGAGGGATTCAAAATAAGAGTCGGTAAAGATGAAAAAAAGTATTCATCCGTGGTAAAGGAGTGAATCTTTACTTGTTTATTCGCACCGATTGGCGCAGTGGGGGTATTCAAAATCAAGTAAGTAAAGACAAGTAAAGAGGTAAACTGGTAAAGCTAGTACGCTTAGCCATAGGCTTTACTCGTTTACCTCTTTACTTGTCTTTACTGACTTAATTTTGAATAAAAATAATTTTGGAGCTTTAGGTGTCTTATATTTGCACGGGTGTGCTGATATACCGCTGCAATTAACGGGCATAATTTGTTTACCTTTTTAGTGACTGCTTCGACCCAAACTTCATGCGAACCAACTGGCTACGGATGGTCAACTTTTATAAAATTGTCAACTATTTCTGAGAACACACGCAAATACCTTGTGAAGGAGGATGTGTTGCATATTCGGCTCGCAATTACCGTCTTTCGCCCAGGTGTCTCTCAAACTGTTGTAGTGCAAGGACAGAGTTCCTCAACCAATTGCTCAGCTCAATCCCTTGCAGTCGACTTGGCTCAAGACATGAGATCACTTTTGGAATCAGGGCAAGGCTCAGATATCACAGTATCTTGTGGAGACCACTCATTCAAGGTGCACAGTCAAATCTTGAAAGGTACAGTACAGGGTCAGAGACAGAGTGTAATTAGGGGTATTCAAAATAAACTCAGTAAACACAACTAAAGAGGTAAACGAGTCAATCCTACGGTAAAGCTTTTGGGCTTTACCGGTTTACCTCTTTACTAGTCTTCACTGGCTTAAGTTTGAATACCCCCACTTTTCCTACTTGAACCCGTGGTATTGTTAAAGTTTTCAATCAATTTTGCAGCCCGAAGTCCAGTTTTTCGCACTATGCTTGAAGCAGAAATGTCAGAGGCCTTGACTGGACAAATTGACATTGAAGATGTGGACCCTTTGGCATTTGAGGCCTTCCTTGGCTATTTGTACACGTCAAGTGTTCCAGAGTTTACAAAAGATGTTCAAAGCGTCTCACTCCTGATTGGTCTTATGGAATTGGCTGATAAATATCAAGTTTTTGTCCTCAAATCTCATTGCTTTGAACAAATGATTGAGAATATTTCAGTGGCAACTGCAGGACAAATCACGGTCATGGCACACATTCATTCAGCTCCTCAAGAAATCCGGACCAAGGCAATAGAATTTTGTCTCACGTGAGTCGCAGCATGCAAAATACAGTCCAAGTTTTTGTTTCTATTTCGTAAGTTTTGATTTCGACGTTGATGATAGGAACTGGAAAGTTTTGTCAAGTGACACCGCATTCCAAAAGTACGTCACAGAAGTCCCGGCCGCGTTTTTGCAAATTGGATAACCACGTAGTCCTTTGATGTCGAGTCGATTAAGTTCTGTGGAAGTGATTGGACTAATGATTGGTGCTAGAGGCCCAATTCCAAATTTTTTTGAAAATTTCAGAGGCCGTTTTAATTTACTAAAATCTTTAACGACTGACATTGTTTACATCTGTCTCAAAGGACTCTGTTTATATCTTACGAAACCATTTGTATAAGTTTAATTAGGATTGTTTAAGCTCTCGTGTGTGAAGAAATTTGAAACAATGCAACATTCCATATTATGTACCTCGGTACTAATTCATGCTGTGCCAATTTTGGCAACTCACAATGGTGAGCAGTGAAACTTGAATAAAGTTTATTTCTCTCTGCTAAGATTTGGAACGATGACTGCTAATCACTGCGTTGAACTTGCCTTTAATTGATTATGAATTATGACTACAAAATAATTTTCTAAGATCTTGTGGAGGAATTTTAATTTGATTCTATCGATTGTTCTGCACCACTGCTTGAAGATTGACTAGACTTGCCAAGCATTTAATAGGTTATGCGCCGGAGCTATGTGAAGATATTGGCAAATCTCGCTCAATAATGCTTCGTTCAACCCGAATGTCTGGCAAAATTCGCTATTGCACCTGCACCGCCCAACGTTTCCTGTTATGCCCTGAAAGTCTAGCACAGCAGAGTTCTCGCCCGGACTGCGATACTTCCATTCAGTCGCCCGAAACTATTCTGTATCCTTTGTCCCTCAGAATTCGGTCAAACTCTTCGCCGGATGGCAATGCTGCAATTTCCCATTTGTCCCGGGTGAATATTCCGTTGCCGCTCAAAATTCAGACACAATTCAAATACTGAAGAGTTAATTTGTAGTAGGCATAACAAGTAGATTTCAGTCTAATGTAGCTAGCTTAAGAAAAAGTTTGAATCGATTACACTAGATTTTGAATGAAACGATATCGAGGGGGAGTAAGGTCAAAAACTCTGTAAAGCAACTAACCAAATATACAAAATCGAAAGTTAATTGAAGGATTGGAGCATTTCCAGTTGATCAACTATTGAAGAGCATTTGTTTAATTAATCTAGTTTTTTCTTAGTTTTTTAGTGATAGTAGATAGTGATTTGATATTAGTTTTGCGACAAACTGTGGTTAGATTGTGCATAGCTAACTATTTCATACACATCACATAATTGAATTAGAATATCTTTGCTTCACATCGAATCATTCGTACGTGCAGTAATAGTGAAAAAAATACTTTTTAAATCAGTATTGTTATAGGTGCTGGTGTAAATATATATGTGAAAGCGTAAGGGAGATGTCCAAATTGTCCAAATTTGCACGAGTTCCGTGATTTGGGTGGCTCTATTTGATAGAATTAACAACTATAGTTTGTACAATAGTACAGCTTGGGTGTATTCAAGATTAAGTCTGTACGGACAAGTAAAGGTGTAAACGAGTAGAACCTGTGGTAAAGTTTACAGAATTTACTCGTTTACCTCTTTTGTTGTCTTCACTGATTTAACTTTGAATACAGCCTATGTACTGTGTACTCAGCACAACTAACAAGTTGCTACAGAAATAGGAGTTCCGATCGACTAATTCTTACACAACGATTTATGCAATGAACAGATTGTTTGATTTCTAATGCTTAATGCGGGCCAATTGTATTGAATTCTTGAACTAATAGAAAAAATAACTAGAATATACTTTGAAATACACCTTATGGGACAACACCACGACTCGTCGCTCAATTTGACTCTTTAATTTATGAATTACAATGTATGTAGGCATACCAAGTTATCACTATACAAATCTTTCCGACATAAAAATTAAGAATTTCCTAACGGTATGGGCCAATTGCGTCAAGAGCATCTTCCGGTGCTGTATTTTTCTGGTTGTCATAATTCTCATTTTGAGCACATGACATATTCGTTTTCTTGTTGCTTTGGGCTTTTTGTAAATTTGATTTGAATAGCGTTGCTCTAAATGATTTTAGTTTAACTATTACAAAGATTATCTTACAGATGACAGCATTTGCTAAACTCTTTGCTACATTTGCGATTATTTTGCGACATTCTATCAACATCCGGAATGAACAAACTATTACGCATGATCCGTAAACAATAAAAACTACGACTATATTTGAATCCAAGCTCAACTTTATTGGGTCTGTCGATGGGTCTAAGAGTCCGATATAATCTCTGCCAGTATCCACAACGTAGTGATTTAACCAAACATGAAAGATTCCTGCTTCTATCATATATTTTGCTCTGCGTACCAAAGAATGGTTTGGCGGTAAACTTGAGAGTTGCCAATATACGGGCTTTTGATACAAAATTTGTTTCCCACCGTAAAGCAATTCTTTTGGTTTTTTCGCCCACATTGATTTATTCAAAAATGAATGCATCCCGTAAATCGGTCCAAAGAATGCTGTTTGATTACAGTCTGCAATTCCTTGCTGATAAGTTACTTGGGGATACCCAGATGGCGCAGTGAAATGCTCGATTATCGCCAACTTTTTGTTGATTTCGTTTTTAGCGTGTTCATCAACTTTTCCATTTTTAGGCCTAGATGTCAGCAATAATGAAAATTTGTATAGACTCAGCTTGGTCCAAGTTTCGAACGATATATTCACATATCCTGTTTCTTTGTATTGGATTAAATCCTGCCCTAAATGTTTGCCTTCCAGGTGTAGATCTATTGGGTTGAACCACGTACGGTCACTATTTAAAAATTCTTCAGTACCAAGAGCACTCAACGGTGTAAAAATTTGATATTTGGCCATAACGACCTCATCAATAGTTTCTAGCTTCTTGGCGCTCATCGGAGCCGTCAAGTGAGTCACGACTATGCCGCGGTAACCATTCGTGATCACAACAACTGTCAAGAAAAGCCCACTGCATGCTATTCGGAAACTCTGTTTTCGCAATAGTGCAGTGTGCACTTTCAAAGCATTTTCTAACAAGTGTGACGCAAAGTAAAGCGGATAACTTTCCCTTCTTGCAAATGCTGGCCACATTAATTGAAAACAAATCGTGCAGACAATTAAACACAATAAAAGCGATGCCCAAAGCCAAGGTTGAAAAGGTTTTGTAAATGCAGCAAAAGATAAATACTTCTCACGTCCATCACATGTTAAAAAGTTGTAGCCACTGCGTCCGACCAAAATAGCCGAAGTCGAGTAGTGAGACACTTCATAGTTGAAACTCATTGGAAAATCTTCAATCTGAGGAACAGTTCTATGAACAAGTAGAAAGCAAGGCGAGGTTGCGGTTGAGTAATTCTCAAATAGGATCGATGCGATAACAAGTTGAAACGGATCACCAATTCCATTTCTAAGACGTGGAGCGAGGGGGCGGATAAGTTCAAGAAAATGATGGTTCGGGGTTGAGGTCGATGTTTCGCCAGATTCGAGTAGACTCTGCATAACAATCACGTCCTGTTGCCAAAGTTGATTCTTGAGTAGGTTTCCTATAGCATGGATTGAACGAATTCCGGCGTCAACAAACATTGAGCAAGGTGTGCTCAAATCATTGCACTTAACATTCCACTCAAATCCAGAATCGCTGAAGAGATTCTGCTCCCGCACACAATAACTATTGAATGCGTACGTGTAATTCGTGTCCCAGACAACGAATAGCGTATTTGATGGAATAACATATTCCTGCATAGGAGGCTCGTGTTGCATGGTGATGCTGCTCTCGAAATTCCTCGTTTCAAATTTGCGAAACTCGAGCTCAGGAATGAAGGTTTTGAGTACATACACGATCATTGTTAGTCCGGCTTGGGCGAACTGGGCATCAAGCTGAAAACTTTTCGAAATTTGTTCCCCGTAGTAGCCATTAACGTTTCTTGTTGCTTTTCCCCTCGTCGAGATAAATGCGACGTTTGAGAAGATTTGTAAGTATGTGCGGGCAACGTCAGAGTTCCAATTATATGCATTTTCGTCAAAAAAGTTTTTTATCGGACCTGGATCCGCCGGTGGGAAGAGGGCGATATGAATGAAACTTTGACGTCCGTGACGAGTTTTTTGTGGGTTCAAATAGAAGGAAAATCGAGTCTTGTAATACTTTTCCCAAAGTGTGTACCTCAACAGTGCGAACCTTGTTTTGCCTCCGGCGAAGTTTTCACCGTCCCTCAGTTGAACACTTTTCAATGTGTTTTTATCCATGACAAATTTTGATTTGAAATAGTCGAGTGCGACGCTGTATTCGATTTCTGTGGACACAACAAGTGGAGTGGTGGTTCTGTGAGGAATTTTGACGTTGTTAGAAGCAGAAGAATTCTTGAAGAATATCAAGTGGACGTGACGATCGTTGAATTCTCTAATCACTGGCTCAAGATTGAGTTCTTGCTGTGTTGTAAATTTGAACAAAAGTGTCAAGACGATAGTTCGAACAAAAACAACTTCAACCCACAACATTTTGTGACAATTTTACGTTTTTAACGGAAACAAATTGAACATGAACAATGTCGACTCTGTTCTATTAGTTTCAAGCACACGAGTCGTCTACATCGGAATCACACTCGAGTCGAAGTTTCTCGAAGGGCACCTTCAGTATCGATTGCGAAAGTGTAGTCAAGAACTGAACATGCATATTTAACGTTTTCGATCCTGGTATTGTACACGCAGATGTCTAAGATTTTAAGAAATTATTTATGAAGACCAAGGTTTGGTTCACCAAGAATGAACAAATCTACTGTTCGATGGCATAGCCACTTTTGTCGCGCGGCGCTTTGCTTGCTTTGCTTAAGCGCCCCATGACGCCAGTTCTAGAGTCTGGACTCAACATCTAAACAAGCAAAACAAAATCATTACCATGTATATTCGTGATTACCTACACGAATTAGTCAGTTTACACAATTTTTCTATGCTGCTGACCGCTTACATCGGAATTCTCGCTCTATCAATTTTTAGCAATTTGAGGCATAATTATGAATTGTATTCAATTGAGCTTTAGCAGAGAAAAATTAAAAAAACAAATCATTGTTCTTTTTTTTTAAACAAAAAGTGTCAACTTGATACAAGCGCGCTAGGAGCCTGGAAGGATTCAATCACATTCGAAATGAAGGTATGAACTTTCAGTAGACACAGTTTTCATTTGAAACCAAGCCATGCAATGTTAAATATGCATAACATAAAAGCTCATATGCTTGATGAAAAACCAAATAGTTATAAAAATATGCTGGACCAGACGGCTTGGCAAGCATGTAAATGCCTGAATCGAAACCGAACAATGTAAAGCATGCTAAATATTCAAAACTCAGACTTTTATAAGAGTCGCTTTAGCCTAGATGTATGCGCATCTGTCTCCAAAAGGGGAGAACTGAGTTCAATTCCTTGTATGCCCATTCTTAATGTCAATTTTTTTTAACATTTTTGGGTTTCCATGGAAATAATTATAAGAACTCTACAAAAATTATAGCATTATATGTTGTCGGCTTTCCGTATATTCAAAAACTATGGAGGCTTGACTTACTTGTGGTGATTTTTCTACAAAAACTTTTATACTTCCAATTTTGCTCAAACAAAATTTCATTTATTGAATCGATATTGAAATATTTAGCCGATTAGAGAAAGCATTTCATGATTGTAAGAATTTTGGAGGATGGCTTTCGATTTGAATCAATACGCAAATTGCGGGATTTTCAAGTTTGAACCAAGAATGTTTTCGTTTTATATTAACTTCCATTTTCAATTCAAGATCCTGTCGCTCAACTCTTCACGCCAATTCCGAAAGATAATGTTGATTCAATAGCAGTGGGCATTTGGGCTTGCAGAGCAGTCTGGAAATTGAAATGATGAGGAAACGCTTGAGATACAAAATAAAAAAGTTTTCAAGTTTCTGAGTAGCCAAATCCAATTGAACTCGAAACATTTCTCTAGTGGAAGATTTGACTTTGAAATTTGATTGGAAGTCAGTCTGAATCTGGCTTCAAAATAATCATTTTGACCACAGATTCCAACAAATTGCGTGTTGAGAAACTGTATAGTCACGTTGAGTCTCATTTATTCAAAAGTCATGCGAGGAGCCATTTTCGCTTATAAAAATGAAGGGTTGTCAGAATTCTAGGAATTTTTAAAATACGTCTGTGTGCCCTTTGCACCTATACTTTGGCTGAACTTGAATGTCCAAATACATATACTGACCAAATTGAACACCCAATGTTTGCCCGAAAGGCTTGAGCTTTGCTTTTTATAATTAGCGTCAAGAAAAGTTGACAAAAGTGAAGGGCTTTCTGCTTTAGAACGTATGTCGTTCGTGCGTCACATGCGTTTGCCATGCTTTCCCAAAAATGAACATTACACGCTACCAAAATCGCCAGGCGTGCATGCAAGCATGCTTTGCAAAGGCAAGCAACAATTCAATTTCACACATTCATTTGGAGTGCGGCAGGGCGAGGGCCAAGACCAGCTTGCCTGCCTGCCGCCTGCACGCCTCAACTCTACTTCCTAAATCTCAGTTTAAATTTGTACAAAATTTGCAAAATATAATTATTTTTTACAAAAATTGAAACCAGCATGGTAAAACTTGTAAGGTCTTCAGAATTTCTTCGCAAAACCTTGGTTGAACTTGTGCGTGACCTTTGAAGGTATTTTCATCGAAGATCCGAGCTGAACGGAAACCGCTTATTCTACAAACGGTGACTCAAGTCATGACAGTGCAGTGGAGAGTGCCACGTGGCTGCTTGCAGCGTGTGGGTCCACTCAAAGACACAGACTGACGATCAAATTGTTTAATTTCAAATTAAATCATCAATCAATCCGTTCCAATCGCTAAACCAGTACAGTGCCAGAGGTATTAATAAGAATTTTTTTCATTTGTTCTGTTTCAAATTTACCGTACGTTTAAAATTACGTGAAAACAAATCAAATCTCGAAGATGCCATCTTTAACGGACGTCCAAATTTTATATGGATATGCAGTTTCAACTTGGCATTCATCCTTCGTCGGACCAATAAATTTGTAATGTCTAATATTTTGATGAGCTACATCATGCACAAGCCAGCCAGCCGGCCGTCACTTTAGTTGACCAATTCAATGTATTTTCATACCAGATTTGGGCGTCCAAGGACTACAAAGGCTTGAAAAGCAAAACAAAATTCAAGATGGCGGAACCGCAGTGGAGTAGAGTGGGCAGTGAAGCGTGGTCCGCTCAGAGTCTTGCAATTGAATTGTGCAATTTCAAATTCTGTGATCTTGGATCAATCAGTCCCAATTCCAAATATTAATCAGAGGTATGAATGCTCAACTTTAAATAATCCTAATTAACCAATTAATTATTTCTAATTTCAATTTATAGTTCAGTCCTAATTAATCCCAATTAATTAATTAATGTAATTCTAATTACATATATTTTAATTTTCATCGGCCATTGCACTATTTTTGTGATTCTTGATGAGGCTTTTGGCAGTTTATAATTTTTGAATAGTTAGCGAAATCAATCAATAATGATTTGAAACGGATTCTGACGCCATTCTGACATTTTATTTGGTCCGCCAAGAGCGTTACGTTAACGCCAGCCACTAGTTTTTGGTGCCAAAAATGCCAACAAGGTCCTAGACTTTAGGATATGGCAGCCTAAAATGTGGCATTTTTTGGAAACTTGCAGCCAGAAATGCCAATAATGTCACTTTTAGTTTAAAAAAGTCGCCAGAATGTCCATTCATGAATAAAATAAATGCGTGTTAGTGATATTTTGCTTAAAAAAAGATATCCATGCAAATTCACTTGCAGAAAATCAATGACGTGAGCTTAGAGCGGATTTGATAAAATATGCAGTGCTAGTAGCATCACTACTTGGAGCGGAGATTTTAACTGGTAGCACAGTGATAAATTGCTAAGTTGATACTTTTGCTCTTGAGACTCTTTCAATTTTCGCCCAAGCGAGGGATCAGTGCAGTGCTAAGAGTAAAGTTAAATTGCCCGAAGCCAAATTCTGGTAAAACCAAATTTTCTTGAAGTGGAGCCGTAATTAGTATCTCGCAGTGGATCCCTGTTATTACGACATCAGGAATCTGTGCAAGTTTAGTGATTTTGGACACCGACGAAATCTTCAATAACTTTTTGTTGTTTTTCAGAAAATACCAATTCTCCAAACAAAATTCCAAACGAAATATGCTCGCCTCTGCCGCCTGCTACTCATTTTCCGAGCAATGAACTCCACTCAACAACCTCATTTCTATTGCGTTATAGCTGCAATCAACATTTTCAACATTTGAAGAGCAAGCAAACAACAAGACCAGGTTCGACTTTTTTTAAAAAAAATTACATTTCTGATATACAACATAGAACCACGTGACGTACTAGTACTAAAGGACACTGACACTGTGCAACC
>JAQGCM010002190.1:0-11964 GCA_034699705.1 Hymenaphorura dentifera
GCTTCCCCACAGTGCACAGGTTACAAGCAAGAAAAAGGCTCCCTTACCCATGAAATGTGTTTTCCAACCAGCCAGACTATTGTTAAGGAATTAAAAAGGGCCATAAAGAAAATAAATGCGACCTCGGTGTTCGTAGCCTCAGATTCTGATCATATGATTAGTGAATTGAGTTCTGCATTGAAGAATCTCAAAGTTTTGGTCCGAAGACTAGACTATGATTCACCTCACGTCGACTTGGCAATTTTGGGAAGGTCGAATCTCTATATTGGGAACTGTGTTTCAAGTTTCTCAGCCTTCGTCAAGAGAGAAAGAGATGTTAATGGTTTTCCGTCACAATTTTGGGCATTTCCGTTAGACATTAGAGGCAAGAAGAGATCTCAGTTTAGCAAGGACGAATTGTGATTTAATTTTAGGAACTTTACTTTATTTGCTTAGGATTTTTAAGTGTGAATCGTGATGATTTTTGTCGAAGACTTTTATACAATGCTTGATTTTGTGTGCCGGTTTTGTACCACTAGGTATTAAGTTAGAGTTGGTCACTCTTTCCAGAGTTCCCGAAAAGACGTTCCCGATTACTAGTGAAACTATTATTGTAATTAATTTTTTAATTGTGAACCCCCAAGACTGAAAGCCAAGAAGCATTTCCTTGCAACGCAACTGGATTCCTAGTTTTGAACTATTTCCAAGCATTATAATTTCGAAACTTGTCGTGAATTAAAATAAAACCATGCTGTGAACTAAAGCGATGATTGCACACTGGATGTGATTTTAGTTTAATCCAATTAATTCACTAATCAAAAACGAATTTCCATATAACCCTCCGAAGTCCGAACTCTTCTGAACCAGAAGTGAAAAAGTCATCATGGATTTGGATGGGACAAGTAGTCGAGTAGACAGCTCGGTTCAAATTATGTGGCGCAAATGCAATGCAGGCGCGTAGTGTGTTTTAAAACCCACGAGTATTTTTAGTTGGATTAAACATTCTAAAATTGTGAAACTTTGTGCTAATTTGAGACTACTTTGTGGTTGTTTGAAATTTTTGCAAGTGACAAAAAATGGCACAACAGGCGTGCAAGGACTATTTTGAGAGATTTCCCACCGTCCTTCAGAAGACTGGTCAAATCAAAAATGAAGACCGAATTAAATTCATGCTCACAAATCCGACTATAAGGTGATTTGATATTGGTCAAAAACTTGATTCCCATTGTCCCAAATTAATAATAAAAAAATAGCACTTACTCATGGAATCTGGTTCAGCACTATAAATCTGTGCTACAGTACAGTGC
The DNA here is from genome assembly GCA_034699705.1 of Hymenaphorura dentifera. Lineage (NCBI taxonomy): Eukaryota > Metazoa > Arthropoda > Collembola > Poduromorpha > Onychiuridae > Hymenaphorura > Hymenaphorura dentifera. The sequence goes on from JAQGCM010002190.1 coordinate 1,287, forward strand.
CTGAGAATTTATTATTAACCTCTGACCTCTGCTTTAGGTGTTAGGAAATTATAATACTACAACAATGACGTACATTGCCACAACCAGATAATTAATTTCTGACCTGTAACTCTATCAAAAAATAGTAACGTAAATAAATAATTTGATGACATTTTGAGATTAAATTATGACAAAGAACGCACTGGAACTGGAACACGCGGCGGCTCTTGGTTTTCTTCAGTGTCCGAATCTGAGACTTTTCCAGATGAGCACCGATTCACTGCGTAGGTCCAGATTCGCCTGAAAGGTCCTCGCCCTTGTATTTTCGAATTCTTTGCTCCTCCGTTACCGTCGTTAGTTTCAGTTTGTCTCAATGAATTATCAGTCCTCCGAACATCCGCATTTTCAGTAGTGGACGCTGACTGTTTTCGAATTCTCTTAAAAATTCCCAAGTTGTTGGCAGTGCTATTTGCAGTGGTCGTAGTCGGATTGTATACATTTTCTTGGTTCTGGTTTCTTGGGAATGTCAAGTGGGTCATTCGTTCCGAGCATTGTTCGAACGTATTTCGATGAAGGGTTGGGTGACACTTTTTGCGATCGTCAGAGGCAAACGTTGTTGTCGGCTTGCTCCCGATACTCAGCCATTTGCTGCACATTTCTGTAAAATTAAGAATATTTTTGAAATTTGAATCAGCCAAATTGAAAAAAGTAACAACAGTGTTAGGAATTATTACAGAGACAGATATGCGTTCATAACTGCTTAGTCGTTTTGCTAACTACTTTACTTACTTCAACTTTCTTTTCTTTGCGGTCGTTCGTATATGATTTCACCAAATTAAAGCTTCTAAGGAAGGGCAGTTGTGCAATGAGTTCCACTGTACTTTTATCTGTAAGAAACCCGAACGTCTGTTACAGATTATTCCAGCCGCCCGTCTGCATCTCATGCAACAAATAAATGTAAACTTATCGCTATTTTCCTTCTCTTGATAAATTGATGAATTACATTTGACATGGACGGTCTTACGGTCTGAATCAAACTCCACTCAGAACACGAATGGACGTTGAATTTACCTATTTATGGCTTGGCCATTGTACTGATTATACCTTAACACGACTTATTGTGATACTTGAGACGAGAGGAACGAATGAAAATGAATGAAATTTCTGGAATAGTAGTTTGTTCCCAAGCACAAAAATAGACTGACCACCTTACCTGGCAGCCGGGAGCTACCACGTGGTCAGACTTTACGACTCGGGCCGGCCGGCATGTCAAGTCTATCAATCATAAATGAATCAACTACAATAATATCTGCTTCATATTTGTAACATTGTAACTTACCATTGATCTATTCTCCTTCCCTTTCCAAAGATTAATATCATCTGTTCAAATTTTGAATTTTGTTTTCTTGTTGACAGAAAAAAGTTGGACGAATGGTTGTTGACTGGTAATTGTGCTGGTAATGCAAATGGATCGGACGGAAGATCAAACTCAAATGACAAATCCTCTGCTTCGACAGTCGACCCAAAATTCGCGGCTACTTATGGCATAAAAATTCCAAACAAATATGAAAAAAGCTATGAGCTATCCTTGCAAAAACGAAAAGAAGGAAATCAATTTTACCAACAGCAAAAATTGGACAAAAGTTTGCACTGTTACCATGAAGCTCTTCGCCATAGTAAATTTACCCCAGAAGGGGCAAAAGATGCTGCAATTTGTCTGGCAAACCGATCCGCTGTTTACTTTGAGTTGGGCAAATATGACGACGCTATTCGTGATTGTGATTTGGCCCTTGCAAATCGATACCCTGAAAATTTGAAAATTAAATTGATTCTTCGGAAAGCAAATATTTTTCTCAAATTGAGAAATTTTAATGGAGCTACTGAGATGGTGGAGATGGGCAAAAATTTAATGACTGCTTCTGCTGAGAATTCAGACAATGATGCTGATGCCAAATCTGCAGCGGACAGTCTGGAAAAATTGAACAATTTAGAAAACGAAATTTCCGGGGCATGTACCTTTTCTGAAAATTGTGGATCCGGCGTAGATTCTTTGGAGACAACTGGAACCGACAAGGCTGATCTAGAGAGCAAATCCAAGAATTTCGAAGATAATCCAGATTTCGCAAATGCTTCTTGTTCATTAGCCATTCAATATTCTGAAAAATCAACCCGTTTCATCAATTGCTGTAAGGATGTTCGAATGGGTGAAGTGATTTTTGAAGAGGATCCATTCGCAGCTATTTTACTTCCGGAATATTATGAAGGCTTTTGCAATTATTGCTTTCAAGAACTGAAGGGCTACCTTTTCCCGTAATTTAATAATTTGTTTTTTTCTAGATTTCTTTTGCAACTAATTTGAATTTCATCATGGCTAATTTTTATTTTCAGTTGCTCGAACTGCACTCAAGTCAACTATTGCAGTGCTGTCTGCAGCTCGAAAGCTTGGAAGGAATATCATCGTCACGAGTGCCAATTGTTGGAACTTTTGCAATCAGTTGGAGTTGCTCATTTAGCGCTAAGAGTTGTATTGACCGCTGGTGCTGAAAATGTTCTAAAAACGCTGGAACTCGAGGATGAATTAAGTAACTGCCAGAACGTCAATGTTTTCCGGAAAACTGAGCCAGACTACAGCCGAGTGTTTTCACTAATTAGTCACATTGGCGATGTGCAGCCGGAGGACTTGTTCCAATATTGCCTGGTACGTAGAATTTAGTAAAATTGCTGTAAGTTGCAAACAGCTAGTATTTTATTCTCCTACAATCTATTTTTCAGACTGCCAGTCTTCTAACAAATTTCCTCAAAACGAAAACTCGATTTTTCAAAGGGATATCTGAAGATCAGACTGTAAAAATAGGCGGTGTCATTTTACGCCATGTGTGCCAATTAATTTGTAACGCACATGCAATAACATCCATAATTTCAGGTTCGATTGACTGAATATCACTGATATTATTCTCATTCCAAGTGCCTTATGGTGTTTAAATATTTGCAAGTTCCTTAACGAGCAATTTTTGTTGCAGATTTGAACGACGGACCTGTTTCATACTCTACCCTGGAAGAAACGCAACTCAAAATTGCTACCGCAATTTATCCATCCGTCAGCTTAACCAATCATTCCTGTGATCCAAACATAGCCTGCAGCGTAAGAAATGCAGATATTATAATTGGTTTTAAAATTCTGAAGTACGAAGGGTCCTAGTTAATGCCGAGTTGTCTTATTAGTTCAAGAATGGTAAAACATTGATTGTCAAATCCGCAACCGATTTAACAGCTGGTTCCGAAGTTCTTAATTGTTACGGTCCAAATTTTCGACGAATGGACAGGAAAACAAGACAGCAGAATTTGTTAGAGCAATATTTTTTTGACTGTGAATGCCTTCCTTGCGGTAAAGAACTGGCTGAGAAATCTAATTTTGTGGTGAGTTTCCTCGAATTACAGCATTTGTACGAAATTTCGAGACTAAAAATCTGAACTTTCTCCATGAAATCTAGGACAAGTTTCATGCTTACTCCTGCAGAAAGTGCAATGGGCCAGTTTTGTCTGACAATCCTGATCCTTCTTTCTTAGCCGAATGTACGGAGTGCCATTTAAAGCAAGATATGAAAAAAGCCGTGAAGTCAGTTTTTTCCTCTGACGAATTTTACTCAAAAGGTAGTCAACTCGATCATTTGAAAATTTGCAGTATACAGTTCAACATATTTTGATTGTAATTTTAAGGAATGGAATTCTTGAAAGTCGGCCAAGTTAATGAAGCTATTCAAAGCCTGTTAGAATGCTATAACATGAGGATGAAAAATCTTTATGAGTACAACAGCGACTTGGGAGAAGTATGTGACGCTCTGGGAAGATCCTACGCAATTATCGGTGAATATTTCATTGAAAATCATATGCAAGTGCTGGTCGAATTAATTTTACTAATTTTGGTGTTTGTTCTCACCACAGGTAATTTTTACAAAGCAGCTCAATTTGTGAGGAAAAGTTTGAGGCACGTGGAAGGGAGATTTGGGATTTCCTCGATTGAATACGCACGTGAGGTTACGAAATATGTAGAACTTCTAAACACACTAGGGAAGCTTGACTTGGAAGGCTTTCCTTCTGAAGATTTAATAAGAAAATCGAAATTTATACTGGGTGTTTATTCACCCTTTTAAATACTAAAGCAAAAGTTAGCTCGAATGGAATAAAAGAAGTGGTATTAATTCTTTATCAACTGATTATTTTCTATCTAATTTGGCCATTTTAGTCCCTGGGGTTTGGCACTTCCTTGGGCCAGCCCAAGCAAGGGTTGGTTCATTAAATATTTCTAAATATAAGACCAACGGTCGAATTGTTTTAACATTTAACACGAGTTTACTTTATTTTGGCTCCAAAAAAAATGAGATTCATGGATTTCAATACCTCTACAAACGGAAATGTCACAGGTTCAGATAAAGAAAGTTTAAAGTAAACTACTAAATATAAGTAAACCACACGAAGAAGCTTGAACACAAAAATCCAGATCCAAAATTAGGTAAAGTAAAAAAAAACTAAATCCTTTCGGCTCTAATAGGAAGGCAAAAATATTTTCTGGGCATCTCTGAATTTAAGATGCCAAACTGATTGCTGTTTGAATTGGGGCAGGGAAAAAAGAGCTCTGCGAATTGGTACGGCATCTTTCCGACACTTGCCCAGAGCTGCCATATCATTAACACGAAATAAGGAAACAAAAAGATCAAAACCCAAAAAGTGAACGGAAGGAACACCAAGACGTGGATGTACTTCAAGTACAAAACACCTAAAACTTCTCTTGACTCTTGTGTCGATGAACACTTAAAATTAATACTTCGTCGATTCAAGTTCGTTTGATGAAATCATTCATCGGCGAAATTGTCCAAGATAAGCGTTGCAATTTGGGCATGAATGTCGAACATCCATGCAGTCATCAAAGCAGCAACTGTAAAATTACAAGAATAATTGGTAAATTATACCGACATTTCATGACATCTTTGACAACGAAGTAGACCCTTCGTTTCCACATAAGAGTCTACAAATTGTATTGATTCAGCAATCGACTTACGGGATTAAGCAACATCCCCAGAAGCAACCCAACAATGCAATAACACCAGCTGATATGTAGGCAATTAGTCCAGGTGTAGCTTGTGTAGATGACTCAATTTCAGCGTTGCAATGAGGACATACCATCCGTGTTGATCGTGGACCAAGAGGAATCACAGTTGTCAGAATTTGTGGTCCCGGAATAACTTGAAAATCACAATTAACGCAATTATTCACCAACTTTGTATTTATCATCTTATTTTATGTATTACTAGAAAAACGTAGTGCTATTTCAATGAAAAAAGTATTAAATTACTTGGATTCGAAACAAATGGAGCCGATGCAGGAACTGCATTGCAAAAATAACAATACATTAGTTATAAGCTTACTTGATACACACAATCACCATAGATTAACTACTAACTACAATTAACTACCTCCATAAACGGCTTCTCTGTAAGTCGGAGGAGCTGCTGGTGGTGCCTTCATTTTGGAAACTGTTCGAAATCTATCCAAAAAAGGTTCAGAAGAATAATTAGCATTTTGCATTTCGACAACTATCGAAGAATCGCATTTACACCATTATAAAAGCCTAATATTATACTTACTTCTTCCAGTAGTTCCAAATTCGTAAATAAATTGATTTCCAAAATACCTACCACGTACTAACAAGTAGACTACTAGTAGTCAACTGCAAACAATTTTGCAGTCTTGACCAACAATATTACATCTTAAACCATTAATTAAAAGCCAGTACAACATAAAAACATGACTCACTCACCTTGCCTTGTGCACCCTTGAGGTTTTGATGATGTAATGTGAACTGTTAAGCTTTTGCAAAATAATTAATTCTCCAAATTCCACAACTGCAACAAATCTACTCTTCCCTGGAATATCCTGTGCGAACCAAAACTATCAGATCTGATCCATCCTGAATCTGAATCGCAATTAACAAAAAAACAGGCTAGAATATTTTGCAGGGTTCGATTGCAGAAATCAATACATTCTGAATGGGTATGACTCACGGACTGGACTGAATGTGAAACTTGCAATTGCAATAAAATTCACAATTTTGTTGCAAAAATTGTGAAAGTATTTTTTGCTCAATGGCACTGGCACATTTTGGCTACTCACAGAACTTGCAAGGCAAGTAAGGCTTTGCTGTTTGCAGGCAGAAGGTTGAAGGTACGTTACGCACGTCAATTCAGTTAGTAGAATGCGATTTTTTCAAATTTTAATTGCTAATTAATTTGTGTTAATTGCGAGGTCATAAAACTCACGACGAACTTCCCATTCCCTGTCATGCACTTGCCGGGATGGCAAGTGCACCCAAAGCTAAGATAAGATAATTATTTAAATTTCAAAGCCCGTCTGCAGCTATACTTCTGTAAATAAATGCCAATCTATCCCACAGTTACATATTTGTAATTTGCAAAATGTTGAAAAGTTTAATCCCTACAACTGCCACAATTCTTTAAGACAGTTTTGAAGAGAAAAATTAGATTTTTGATAAAAGCTAGTTTTTTCCAATAATGTGCATTTTTTTTATCTGCTCGCTCAAATCCAACTTGACGGACAGTCAAGTCAAGTCAAGACAGTCGAGATTGTAGTTTACAAAAATTTCAAAAACCTACTCAAGCGACCAAAAAATGTATTCTTTTTTAATTTTTTCGCCAATTCCGCGCCGATCAGTACTGTGTGGGCTTTCTAAAATTAATGTTAATTGATTTATTCTTCCTTCCTACCGAATTGATTCACTCGCATCATCCCATTCCCAAACAAAATTTCTTTAACTATGGCGCTAAGCCTTACTAGCATACCTTAAAATCTTGCCGCATTTGTAAGTAAAATTATCCAATATACTTTTTGCAAACTTCTTGTCTATTTCATACTAAATATTGAGATGGGTCAAGCTCAACAATATTCTACCTAATCGCAACTTCACAACTTTTGGCGCAGCCCTGTAAACAAATTAATAAGGTTTTCTTCCCATGGATTTGTCCTCCAGTTCTCCTACTTCTCCCAAAGTCTCGGTCAGGAATTTGTTGATTAATTAAAATCTGTCAGTAGTGTCAGCCTGTCTCATTTGTTGGATTGGTGGGGCAGGATTTTACTTGTCAATTTAGATGGGATTTCTTAAGACTGCGATTCCTTCCTTCGTTTTTATTGGCGTTTTCTCAAATAAAAAGTGTCAGATTTGGAGTAGGAGACGGGGATTAAAAACTTTGTAGAATGCCTGCCACAGGCCGCAGTCGAACTCTAATCTGATTTCTCATTAGTGGCATTGTGGCATTCACCTTTCACCAAATGGAGAAAGTCAGAAAATAATTCCGCTGTCGACTTTTGAGATATTAAGCGCGGAGTGCTTTCTAAAATGGGCTTTTAGAATTTGTGGTCCTCCGAGGTTCTGCTTTGCGGTAGAACCTTTTTGTTTTTAGCCTTCCATTAACTTTTGGTGATGATTGCACATTTTAAAGCACAAAGTATTGCTAAAGGTTACATTTGAGCTCTGTATTAATTCCGCTATTTGCAAAATATCTAATTTTCATTAAACTGCCTCCGTTTAGCTGTGTTCTCTGAGATATTTTACTCTTGATGTTCTAAAGCAATGATTCGTGTTGTAAACGTTAGTCTGCCTGTGTGCCTTTTCAAAATTATTGCAAAGTTATATATTTCGTCTAGTTTGTCATCACAGAGGTTTTGCTTGCGCTCTGAGTTAGAAAGGCAGGCTCTTTTGGGTCACAAAATCTACCTAAATCATTCGCGAAGTTAAAATTTACGTACTTTTTTCGTATGGATCGTACCAATATTGTTTGTTACAGATGGGCAATACTGAGAGTTTTGAGTTCTCACATCTCAAAGTGGATTTTGCGATTTCACACAGTTAGTTTCGAATTTTATCAGAACGCGTATCTATCAGAGCAGAGCTAAGTAGGCTTGATTTGATCGAATCCTTGTCGTTCTAAGGCGTAAAATAATTCTTTTCAGTGTCTATGTAATCCTAAAATAGATTATTCTACTAGTTGAGCTAGTCCCTAGTGATGATTCGTACAATCGTTCGCAACTCGCAATGCTCTCGTCTGGTCTGCAGAAACGTGTTATTTTCTAACAGATTGCCATTCTCCTTTACAAATAATCTTGTAAATTGCCTCTGAATTGTAAACAAATCCTGGTCCTGGCTGAAGCAAAAAACAAGATCTATTCTTATCAAACTTAGAATTTGAAAGGACATGTCTGTGAATTCCTTCAAAAGTCAACCTAATCATTTCACATCAAAGATCAGAGGCCGAGAATATCCAGCCCAGCAACTCCAACTACGTGTACAAGTACATGCAATGCAGGCATGGAAACTTGACTTCTTTTTCATCAAGTTCCAAATTAAGCAGTCAACCGAAGAAGTGAGTTAGAGACAGTCAAGTTTTGCATTTTCTTCGCATACGTACACGACACGGCAATGTCAGAACTCTGCATCTCGACTCAACCCCTTGGGAAATAAATATCATCAAATCTAAAATCTTCTCACAATCAAAGATCTATGACTCGAGTCCTGGACTTGGACTTCTCTATTCCTCACTTGCATTAATAATAAATCCATTAATTTAGTTTCCTGAATCAATTATGCAGCTCAGTGCCCAGAAATCTAATTCCTCAAAGACATTTTGCGGGTAAATGTGTTTGCTCTGCATGCATTGCATTAAAGGCCCTTACACCCTACACAATACATAAACTTTGTGATCCTTCCTCTTCCTTTAAGTACACACAGAGCTTCTGAACCAGAAGCAAGTGCTTTGGGCTATCCCTTTTAATTTTTAGGTTGATCCTTCCGTGCTTCCTCTACATCTCCTGCAACAAACTTTGCTTTAATACTTTTTTTCAGCGTCTTATGCTTATTCTACACATTTTTTGTTCAGAATCGACGACTTGGACTTGAACTACTTATCCTTAGCCAGCCAGACTTTTTTTTTCGTTGTTCACTTCTCATCAAAGAATTGACTGACTACACATTGGCATTGGCATTGCCATTGGATCGGATTGCTTTTGTATTGTATAGATAATATGATTTGGCCCAAGGAAAGGAATTTAATTTGGAAAAACAAGTTTTTAGTTGATCGTCAAAGTGTAGTAAGTAGAGAAGAAATGCTGATGCTAGTATAATGTTATGCTCGCGATGAAGATGAAATGCAAGGCTTTTTGGAGTTGTTACATCCTTTTAGGACACCGTCGCGTCGCCTTTTCTCGTGGGAAAAGTAGAAAAAAAGGCCGGCCGACCAAAGCCAAAACCAAAATCCAAATCCAAAGAAGGATCTAATTCTCATCTCATTGGTAGTGGTGGTGGTACTTGTCTTAGGAGAAGGGCATTTCTAAGTTCTAAGGGTGTAACTCTCACGGTGCCCCGGATGGGTTAGATGGATGCATGGAAGGACAGGAACTGAAACTAAAGGAACAGGACCAAATAGATTCCGATGAGAACACAACAATCGTGTGAACCTCTTGCCAAAAAATTTACCCGCAGCTAAGCTAGCTTTGCTTCGTCTCGTCTCTTAGTCCAACGGACCGGCCGACCTAAAGAAGTAGAAGAGTGAAGAACCACAAAGTTAAAAGAAGACGATGAAGTCGGCCGTCCCATCCGAAGAAATGGACGAAGAACTCTCATGAAAATGAAAAAGAATCTTGAGATGAGGAGTATAATGGTTATGGCATTTTGGTCTTTTTGGTGTCGGACAATTTAAACGAGAATTGAATGGGATGCAGATGAAATGAAAGAATGATCCCAAGGATTTTTGCTCTGTTCGGTCGGATGGGTGGATGGAAAGGAATGTGGAGCCCTCGTGGTCGTGGGAAAGGGCTCGACCTTGTCTTCAAGAAGAAAAAAAAGAGAAGAATTTTCTCCTCAAAAAATAATGCAGTGCAGTGCAAGGCAGCAGCAGCAAGTGGATGAGAAAATAAAAATGCCGTAATATCATATCATCTCAAGTCTCGTCGTCGTCGTCTCAGATGAATTTGAGAATTGGACCTTGTACTTGTACATCAGTACTTGGCAACTTTTACAACAATACAAATCTCAGCATTCAGCACATTGTCGCCTCGACTTGGCCGCTAACGATGGAGAGTTAAGCCAGCACCAGCAGCAGAGTCGGGCCAGAGCCAGAGCCCGAAGAGGTGAATGAATGAATGAATGGAGATGAACTCAACTTTGTAGGTGGTATTCTCTGGCGTGAGAGCGTGAGAAAATAAGAGACCGAGACTCAAACTCAAAGACTGACACAAAATCTTTTTAGCGCAAAATAATAATAAAACATTTATTATTCATTTATTTTGAAGAAGATTTTTTGTAGTGTAAATGGAAATCTTTTTGACTAGGATTTGAGGAGGAACACAAGAATGTCAGCATTGCCGTTGTGAGCTGCCAAATGAAGGGGTGACCAGCCGTCCCGACTTGCCAGCGTCGTATTAGCTCCGAGTTCTACTAAAAGTCGGACCTGAAACCGAAAAAAAAACACATCGAGAATGAATAAATTTTTCCTTTTTTCTACTGATCCTGGAAATGGAATTGAACGGACGGACGTTGGGGAAAAACATTGAAAAGAAAGAGGCAAAGAAAGCAAGGGGTGCTAATGCATACATTATTCCCAAAGATCGAAAGGCCGTATGTGTGCCGAATCGG